>JARACY010003644.1:0-31776 GCA_029255725.1 Scrobipalpa atriplicella | reverse complement strand
AGTCACAATGAGACGTCGGTCCCAGTCGTCCGTCACTCGACCACCATAATTACACTCGCCGGTTAGATATTTTACAGCCACGTATTGAATTTCCTCATACTGATTTAAGAATAACTGTAATTGCATTACAGATATTTGGAAGTCAGAATCGTTGAAGCCGTACTGTATGTTCCATCCCAAAGGACCAAATTTCTTTCTTTCTTGCACGACTGCGTGAAAGAAACTAATTCCGTATAATAATTTGCTAAAAGTTTTATCTTTTCCTGGACATCCTTCGTAAAACTCAGGTTCCTTCAAAGGTTCAGAGATGTAAGATCTAAACAAATTATTTTGCAGTCCAGTCGGAGGCTCGTTTGTCATTTTAACGCCATTTTGGAGGACAGCTTGAGGGACGACTGGGACCGACGTCTCATTGTGACTATCTTGGACAACTATGTAAACGATAAAGTTGTCAACGATCCAAACTATCTGTTTTGTAGTCTAGGCCCACAATACGGCTTGCCACGCAGATGTGAATATCAGGACTATCTCAAACATATTGAATCGGTGCCAGTGAACCCTCCACCTGAAGTATACGGGCTGCACATGAACGCGGGCATTACTCGTGACTACAACGTGTCCATGGAGCTCACTGCAGCTCTGATCCTCGTGGAAGGAGGCGGAGGTGGAGGCGAAGGTGTTAACACAGAAGCCATTCTTTTACAAATGGCGCATGAAATTCTATTAAAACTATTACCGAAATTTGATATTGAAGAAGCCAAAAAGAAATATCCTATCGACTATAACGAATCGATGAATACCGTACTATGTCAAGAAATGGAACGTTTCAATAAATTAAATAACGAAATCAAAAATTCTTTAGTTGATTTACAGAAAGCCGTTAAAGGATTCATTGTAATGTCGCCAGCATTAGAAGCTCAGGCAAATAATATGCTGCTGGGCAGGATCCCAGCTAACTGGACCAAGGTCTCATATCCAAGTTTAAAGCCACTGCCAAGTTACGTAGCGGATTTTATAGACCGCCTAGAGAAGCTGAAGAATTGGTACGAAAACGGAAAACCTCCTACATTCTGGCTTTCTGGCTTCTTTTTCACACAAGCTTTCCTCACTGGGGCAATGCAAAACTACGCTCGGGCGAAAACGATTCCTATAGATCTTTTGGTGTTTGATTTTGAGGTTCGTAAAGTGGATTATGAGGAAACCCCCCCTGAGTGGGGCGTGTACGCTCAGGGACTGTTCATGGACGGTGGTCGCTGGGATAGACCCACTTACACCATTGCAGAACAACTTCCTAAAATATTAAACGATAATATGCCAGTTATTTGGCTCTATCCGAAAACGAAGAAGGAATTCGCAGAAGGCACCAGATATAACAGTGCCCATTGTACAAAACATTAGAAAGAAAGGGAGTTTTGGCTACGACTGGCCATTCGTCCAACTTTGTATTAGCGTTTTATCTGCCTTCGGACCAGCCTTCAGCCCACTGGATCAAACGAAGTGTTGCCTTACTGCTTCAACTGGATAATTAGAGCGAGCGGGTGCAAAATATGATAAGTTTTAAAAATTTGAAAAAGATTTTATGTAAATGTTTTACAGGGTTAGGGGGTTTTTCAGTAACGTATTAAAAGGATAATTTATACTTGCGATTGTCGGCACTTGGCGAAACTCCATTATGATGGATTAACACCATCGTATTAAAAGGAGCCCATAAAAAAAGCCAACTCAAAAAATTAAAAAAACAATAGTCTGTAGGTAGGTGTATTCATAATGAGATGAGGTGTATTTATAATCAATCCCGCGTGACGTGCGAGTCGCTATCGACCAATATGATAGCGAATCGTGCGGACTCGGTTATAGCGCGGCGGCTAGATGCTGCTCTTGGAATCATAATAAAAATCTACTAACTATTGTTTTTTTTATTTTTTGAGTTAGATTTTTTAAATTTTTTTATGGGCTCCTCTTACGTTACTGAAACACCCCCTAAGCTATGGCACGCAATTAAATTAATCCCTTGTAAAGAAATACATGTTTACTAAAGTTTAAAAGAATCTTTTTTTATTTTCTAAACTGATCATATTTGCAATAATATTTTTATGTATTTCTATTTTATAACGTCCGTCAAACCAAGAACCTTCCTATGTTCACCTCAGCTGAAGAGTTGGACGTAGGGTAAAGTGAGAGACCTTTCTGGCCACGCTTCTCGTCTGGCATTCTACAAGAAGAAAAAAAAATCAAACTATTTAAACTTAAGTGAAACATTCCAAATAGAATTTCATAACGGGCACTCACTTCGGAATATAAGTCGCATAATGACGACATGTTTCGGGACATTCGGAGTCCCTTCATCAGGCTGTGTGAGTAGGATGCGGAGTTGTGTATTGTGATCAAACATTGCTGACGCATCACCTTCGGCGGCGCAGTCCGTGCCTCCCGCCGTCGTCGCAGCCCGCTCCGCCCGCGCGCTGCGAGCTCAGACGCGCATTGCTTTGCTTGGCGGGATGCGGTCGGGTACACAACTCCGCATCCTACTCACTCAGCCTGATGAAGGGACTCCGAATGTCCCGAAACATGTCGAGAAATACGCGACTTATATTCCGAAGCGAGTGCCCGTTATTAAATTCATTTTAAATTCTATTTAGAAGTAAAGAGTAATTTTATCTAGAGGGCTATGGAATTTCAAGTTGTAGGATGTTTTGTAAGCGGCGAACTTTATTTACAAGGACTTTTCACGACATAAAAGATTAAAATGCATTTTCTTTCGTGGTCCGAGAGGACCCAGCCTAACTCACTTTATTAATTTAGCAGTTAATACAAACTTGTTCAAACCTACCTGCCCTAATAGCGCGGGTGACACACCCCGACCGAATATCACAACTTTGCCGCACAGAGAGGTAGAGTTATAAAAATATGAATAATATTTAGGCCAATATCTAAACTTATAAAATCGTTTGTCCTTACTGACTGACTGACTGACTGATTCATCAACGCAGAGCCTAAACTACTAAAGCTAGAATCGTTAAACTTAGAGAGCAAGTTTCGCTTATAACGTAACCTCCCACTAAGAAAGGATTTGTGGATTTTCCCTCCCTAAACGGGTAAAAAGGGGGGTTGATGTTTGTATGAAAGTCCGTCAATTTTGAAGGTAGGATCTTCAAATTTTGTATTTAGGCTAATGATTTAAAAATAATTTATACCTGTTTCAGCATTTTTGTATTTTTCACCCCTAAGAGGGTTAAATAGGGGATGGAAGTTTGTATGGAAATTCCGTCAATTTTGATGGCAGGATCTTCCAATTTTGTTTTTGGGCTAAAGATTAAAAAATAATGAACACGTGTTTCAGCGTTTTTGTATTTTCCACCCCTAAGGGGGTTAAATAGGGGATGGAAGTTTGTATTGAAATTCCGTCAATTTTAAAGGTAGGAACAGCGCGGGAACTCAATCCCACGGGAAAACTCTTAGCTGCGGGTGAAACCGCGGGGCGGAAAGCTAGTAATCCATATGACTCGTAGCAACAAAAAAATAAATAAATTCACCTGTAGGTACTTTTTTCACATGTCATATCGATTATTATTGCCTAAAGATTATTCATACCGATTTTAATAACGTTACCTACCTCCCTATGCGGCTTAGTTAGGCGTACCTCGAGGGCAATAATATAAATGTAATAGGTAGGTACTCTTTCGTATTGGTTGATTTATGTAGTACCCATTTAACTTATTATATTAACTATAGTTATTAAATCGTGTTAAAATTAATATACTTGTTTTTATTATAACTTAGATTGTAACACTAAGTAATTAAATTACATAACGGTGAAAAAAAAAAACAATCTTCTAGTCTCTCTTTGGATTCATTCAAAACTTGAGACCTTTCTGGGTCTTTCGGATGCGTCAGTTATAGAAATTCCCTCGAAAATTCCAGAAAACAAATAAAAAGCCTTATTTAAAGGTACCTTAATTTGAAGGTACCTAAGTATAGACCTACAACCACTAATGAGAGAAAGTCGCTGCTAGCTTTTACTCTTTTGTGTCTACAACAATGCTTTAAAAAAGGCAATTTAAAATATAAGCATTAGTAACAGTTCGATCCCCGCCCCGCCGTGCCAGTTGTACCTACCATTTGACAGTACCATATCGACTCGAAACCCATACTAGATAAGGAATCTTTTTTATGAATGATTCTCCTATCTTTACGAAAGGAAACATTATTTGGGCAACCGTGTGTTTGTTTCTAGCTTTAGTAGTTTAGCCTCTGCGTTGATGAGTCCGTCAATCACCCAGTCAGTAAGGAAGATTATCGTAAATTTTTCTTTCACCATATCTTTTTAAGTATTGATCCCAAAAGAAAAGTTTGTACTAGGTACGTGTTGTACAGAATTTTATGAGCATTTGTTTGGTCATTGCAAGTTTTCTCCTAAAACCTTGCCTAAAACGCACCGTTTTCGATATACTTATAAGCGAAAAACCTAAAAGTGGGATCTAATTTGGGCCCCCACCCCTTCTCCTTGCCTCCTAAATATTGGAATGGAATATTTAGTATGTTTTTCCCCTATACACTCGATACAATTTTTTGAAAAAAATGGCTCAACATACCATACCCCTCACTGCCCTCAACTACATAGTACCTTACCTACTGGAAGCTCCGGGGCTCGAACTACTACTGGTACCAGCACAGAATATATAATAGTACTAACACAAAATCCGAACACGTACATAGGTAACCTATTAGAGCAGGACCTGAGGGTATTCTTGTTCGAAAAATTAGTGTAGGTACCTCATTTTGACTTCTGATCCTTGTTAAGGAGGTCCTAAAGTACGTAAATGTTGATGTTGCCAAAAAATACTATGGAGCCTGCTCCAGCTATGACGTCACAAAGTTTTTGTATTGAAAAGCATAGGTATACATATATTTTAAAACCAATCATGTAGAGTATTTAATGAAAGGGCTCTTTAAGCTGATTCTAAAAATGCCACAATATACCGGGTGTAAGGGACAGCGTCCCGCAAACTGATAGGGGTTGCTCAGTCAACGATACTGAACACATATCACCAAGATTTTTTTTCAGGAAATGAAAAAAAAATTTTGCTTTTCCATACAAATTGTCTGATCAATGTGGTCATTTTGTATGAAAAAGCAATTTTTAATTTTATTTCCTGAAAAAAATTCCTGGTGGTAGTTGTTCAGTTTCGTTGACTGAGCAACCCCTATAAGTTTGCGGGACGCTGTCCCTTACACCCCATATATTACAGGCCTTTGTTTCTTTTAAAAATAAAAATAAACCGGCCAAGTGCGAGTTGGAATCGCGCACAAAGGGTTACGTACCAGTACCATTATGTATCTACCTATACAATATCAGACACTATATTTTTTTTATTTTCAATGTAATTATACAAATCAATGTTCTGTGAATATTTCAAGCGTTTACCTGTTGCCGTTTTTAATATCGAGCAAGAACCGGCAAATAAAAATGATTTATTTTATGGGAGCCCCCCTTAAATTTCTATTTAATTCTATTTTTAGTATTTGTTGTTATAGTAGCAACAGAAATACATCATCATTGAAAATTACAACTATCTAGCTATCACGGATCATGAGATACATCCTGGTGAAAGAAAAAAAAAACCTAAATCACGATTGTTGTATGGAATCCCCCCTTTACATAATATTAGTATTAGTGCCGTTCGCACCGTGATAAAGTAAGAATAGCATAAAAGTGTAGCATAGAATATAAACATAACATATTCGAAAGTTCAATTTAACTACTTAAACTGTAGGATATTGATTATAAATAGTTTTAGTTTTTAATCTAAGGATATGTTATCTTTGATATGCTTTCTAAGCTTAGTTTTAAATTCGGTAAGTGATTTTATTTTTTTTATGTCTGAGGGTAGATTGTTGAACAGCTGTGCTCCTTCAAAGGTAAACATTCTCTTTCCATAATTGGTCCGGATTCTCGGAAGTACAATAAAACTGGCTCGTCGCCGTATAATTCGTTTGGTTGTGTGTTTAATTTGTGTGAATGTGATTGAAGTATGAATGTGTTTGTTTAGAACCTTCCAAGTTAGCATGCATGTATGGTAGTGATACAGTTGTTTTATGTTCATGATATTTAATTCCTTGTATAGTTTGGTAGTTGGTGCAAGATAAGGGTAGTGGAACAACATTTTTAATAATTTGTTTTGGATGATCTGTACTTTCGAGAGTTTTGTTTTGGTAGCGGCGCCCCATACCTCGATTAAATATATAAGATGCGATTTGGCTAGGCTATTGTAAATTGTCATCCTTACTTGACGGGGTATGCAGCGGACTATGCCTCGTAGTGAGCCCATTAGAGAAGATAACTTTTTTCTAACTTTTTGCTAACGTGCGGTTCTTGAGATACAGCCTGGTTATAGACAGAAAATCACGTTTGTTGTATGGGAGCTTTCCTTAAATATTAATATAATTTGGTTTTTAGTATTTTGTATTTATAGCGGCATCAAAAATGAATCATCGTTGAAAATACCAACTGTCAAGCTACGTTTCATGAGATACAGCCTGCTGTGACAAAGAGAAAAACACGTTTGTTGTATGGGAGCCCCCCTTGAATATTTATTTTATTTTGTTTTTAGTATTTGTTAATATTGCAGCAACAGAAATACATCATCTGCATCAATTTCAACTCTGTAGCTATCACGGTTCATGAGCTACAGCCTGTTGACAGACAGACAGAGAGACAGACAGACTGAGACAGCGAAGTCTTAGTAATAGGGTTTTTTCCCCTTTGGGTACGGAACCCTAAAAGTATTACGACACACCAAGTTTGGCCACTTCCTGAAGGAAAATGGCTGAATGTTTTTTCTTTATAGAAAAAAAAACATTTTTATTCTATTTTTATGGGTGGAATAATATAATATGGTCTTTTCAATGTGACGTAAATAGTTATAAAAGCTCCGATAGATGGTTTTAGTTGTACATGATCTGTCAAAACTTGAGACCGGCTGTATACTCATCTAGCTATGCTCATGCGAAAACATAGACGTATTAATCACACTGGACTGAGTGCTCCTTCAGGACTGCTGTAAGAAACGAACTATATGGCCTTACAATAAAGAATAAATTCCAACAACATTTGTCAACTTGAGAAGCGTGCCGAGTGAAAGGCATGATCTTGAGGATTGTGTCTCACTCGCACAGTTGCTTTTG
Organism: Scrobipalpa atriplicella; assembly: GCA_029255725.1. Lineage (NCBI taxonomy): Eukaryota > Metazoa > Arthropoda > Insecta > Lepidoptera > Gelechiidae > Scrobipalpa > Scrobipalpa atriplicella. Next base: position 24,591 of record JARACY010003644.1, on the reverse strand, counting down.
TACAAAATTGTTGTCAAGTAGAAGTAGGGTGCCCTTCTTTGCGTGTGAATGGGAGACGCTACTCTGTTGCAACCAAGAATTTGACCAGAATTTGACCATTTTAACAGCATTACCGCGTCATGAGGTCTTCACAGGGCACGATGAAAGATATTCCATCATTTGAACTGCGTCGCAACAACCTATCTTCTGGCAGACCGAAAGTAGTTGCTCAGTCAACGAAACTGAATATTTACTTTTCAATAATATCGAAAAATCTAGTCGAATCTGAAATGTCAATAAGAAATTGCTTGCGCCATCTGTTTCTACTTGTAATCGTAGCTCTATTTATTATGCTCAGGTATGCTCATGTTGCTCAGTGCAAAGTGCATGATAACAAAGGACATTATTCATTTAGGTTGAGAGATTGAAAAAATAATGTCTTTGTATCATGCACTTTGCACTGAGCAACATGAGCTACTGAGCTAAATGAGCGATTAATATCCAATCCATCCTCTGATGCAAAAGATATGTTTCTATCTTTTCTTTTCAATGAGTGATAGCGCACACCTCTGAAAGTTATTTACCTAGTTGATGTAATGAAATTCAAATCATCCTATTAAGCCTGCTACACACATGCCACTGATTACTTTTTAGTGGAAGTAGTTTCTTTGTGTGGGAATTAAGGGGAACATTAACTAAAAAGTAATAAATAAAAGGTTATTTAAAAAAATCAATGACCGCCTTCCATGCCTTCCTAAGACGCACCTACGGCGTCGACTCCACAATTAACAACAATAATAATATATGTATGTTATAGATCTAATTCTTATCTTATCTTATTTAGCCTGGGTCGTCCCACTGCTGGGCAAAGGCCTCCCTCTTCTCCCTCCATTTTTCCCTGTTTTGGGCTTCAAGTTGCCAGTCTTTTATAAAAGCGTCTAGCTCGTCGCGCCACCTGCGACGGGGTCTTCCACGTCGTCGTCGTATAGATCTAATTATATTATATTTTAAAGTAAGTGGGAGTTGATTAAAACAATTATTTGTTACCTTTAGGTGCGTCTTAGGAAGGCATGGAAGGCGGTCATTGATTTTTTTAAATAACCTTTTATTCTAAGTGGATAAATGTAGAAGTTTTTATTAAATTTATCGCGGTGAGTACCTACCTATTTGCTATAATTATTTTAGCAAATAGATACGTGACCTATTTATTAAAACTTTGTGCTATGAAAAAAAAAACAGTTTGTTGCTAAGGCGACCATAATTTGTTGCATTCTTTACACAAAATTTCCTCAAAATGTCAAAAAAAAAAAAAGTACTATCAAACTCATGGATTGCTCATGGACTACACTGAGTAATTAATCAACCGATCAAACTATTAATTTTATTAGCGTTTTACATACATTTGTATATTAGTGTATTTTTAATTTACGTAAAAATCTTTTTATACGGTATTGGATATGGAGGAGAGTGAGCTGCGGAAGCTTTTGCAGACGAAGGGGGGGTGCAGGATCCCCCATATGCTGCCCATTCCTGACGTGCGTTCTATGGAAAACCTGCCCTTCACGCCGCTACCGCACTACAACCGGATCAAGGTAAGATAAGACATGGATAACTAAAGTCTGTGCGAAAAGAGAACAGGCATAGAATTGGAGGGCGCACATTTGTATTAATTAACCCACGGCTGGTTGCGTGGGGTTTATGCCTAGGTCTTTGACCTAAAACCTCCAAAATTTTATGTAGAAGGTTATTGTTAAAGACCTGGGCATAATCCTCACAAGACCAAGCGGCAGTTAATTAAATACAAATGCGCGCCCTCAAATTCCATGCCTGTTCTCTTTTCGCACAGACTCTAACGGTCAAAATACGGGGAAAATGAAACTGATAGGGGTTGCTCAGTCAACGAAACAATTCATGGGTCGATCAATACAAAAACCACCCAACAAGGAGAAGTTGATTGAGGTGGTCATTTTGTATGGGAAAGTAATTTTTTTTCATTTAGTGAAAAAATAAAAAGCCTGGTGAAAATGTTTAGTTTCGTTGACTGAGCAACCCCTATCAGGTACTGGTAAGCTGTGATTTACACCCGGTATAAATGTTACCTTATTTATTTGTGGACAGAAAATAGTACCTACAAGACTGACTTTTTGCGCCGCATTTTGACCCGCGGTTAGTGAGTTTTTCAGTGTGTATCAGATATTTTCCCGCGGTCAAAATAACCTGTTAGGTACTCAGGCAGGGTGAACGTAGTTTTTAAGTGTTGATGTTGAAATATGTTTTTGAAATTGATGTATTTGTTTTTGAGTACCTATATATTTTCCAAACAAACATACATACAACAATACAAATCTTATAACTTTATAATAGTAGTTTGAAGGCCTCTGGGTAGATCTGTATTTGTAAATTGTTATTGAGTAAGTGTAATTGCCAAACCTGTAATTTTCTTCAAACAGCCTTCATATTCCAGGACAAACAGGAGAAATTCCGAAGAGCTCTGGAAGAGAGAGCGACCAAGAGAAAGGTGGTAATAGCCAAGCCAGTAAAGCGAAATGAACGCGACCGGCTCGAGATCTCGCAGGGCCGACACATCAATGCATTACGCGACTGCGCGCAGAACATCCGCCCGCCGTCTATGCTCAAATCATGGGAAAGAAAAATAGTAGGCTTAGTACCGCAGACGCTACGTGAGTCCTTCCCCTTCTTCGCCAATAATGTCTTACAGGAGAGCAAGGATGAATGGGACAGTAAACTCCACCACGCCGCCGTGCGCACTATCGTCCGCGACGAGCCGGGCGTCTCCCGCGTCCGCTACACCGAACCCTTTTTCAAATTCAACGGCATCACCGACAACTACAAACGCATGATGTTCTTTCGCAGGAAACTCCAGAAAGCATCGCTCGTTTTCCATCCGTTCATACGACTCATTGTTGAATCCGCTGAGAGAACCTTCCCTGAGTATATCATCGACTTATCCACGTACAGAGCTAAGGGCCCTATGCCGGTAAAAGAATTTGAAGCTCAAATATTTGAACAAATCAAACGTGCCGACTATCTCGTGTCGAGCACGTGGTACGTAGGAATCCTGGTTAAATGGTTGAAGAACCCGCGTTGCATCAAATGGATGAAACCGAAGAGAGTTCCATATTTCATAAAAACTTCTGTTAGGTTGATATCTATGGCCATTCAGGAGCTCATGCGCAGGTCTATAGATAAGATCATAGAACAGATGGAGGACCCGGACACCGTGCCCTTGTTGAACTTGGATCTGGTCTTTGACCACGAGTTCTGGTACGACGAAACTCTAGAGACGGTTTTTAAAACGTATCATGGTCTCACGGACGCAATCTCCAATATCGCGCAAAGGCTTATGCCGATGGAGGAATATATCCACTGGCCCTACAAACACGACTGCTTGCCGGTCAAATATAATGCATGGCTCTACTCAGATGGTCACGAACGACTTCAAAACGCTCTAGATATAGTATTTCAACCGTTCGTCGACTACTTAACCGAACTTCGCGAATTCTATCACATGTTATATGGACCTAAAGCAAAAGCGATTGTGGATGAATTCATTATGCAAGAACATACATTCGAAGAACGCCGAGATAAGGTCCTATATTTCCGAGAAATCGACTACGATATTACAGCTACACTTGAAAATCATTATTTCAATTGTGCTACTGTTAGTCAATTAAGAATGATAGAGGGCTTAAAACGAAGAGCTCAGTCATTTCAAGAAGCTATAATAGCCGGAATTGTGAAAACTCACATGGACGGGAACCGCAGCATATGCGGAGAATTTGAAATAATTGCGGAAAAGGCACTCAAAGAACCACTCGATGCAGAGGAATTAGTCGAACAAGGCAATTACATTTTATACGCAAAGACCATATTAGTCGAAGCGTTAAAAGTTAGAATCGTGCGCCAACTCAACATAGTTTCAAATCTTATAGAAATAACAGACTTGTCTCAAGAACACGTCGAATCTAACGCAGAGACTGTCAACTGGCTCAAGAAAATTAAACCTATTTTCGATAGAAATGCAGCCGCTTATGAAGAATTCAAAGCTAGAATGGAGCAAAGGCTTCTAGATAAAATTGCATTATTAAACAAAATGATTAAGGATCTTGAGCCTTACCTAGAAATGCTAGATAATATGGATTACATTGAATGTACTCTGGAGTATTTGGAAGAGTTAAGGAAGTTGCTTCACAAAATTCATGATTGCGATGAGCTGCAAACCTGGATCAATAAAGAAGAAGCAACTTTTAAGATGCCAATAACACAATATCCAGACTTAGAAGAGATAAGAGAGTACATCGTACCTTTTCATAGTCTTATTCATCTAGCTCACCGATGGAGACGAAGTTATTTCACTTGGATGGATGGAGTTTTTGAATATTTAGATCATAATGCAATTGAATACGACCATGATTTCTATTACAAAGAATTTTTGAAGATATCCAAGAACTATAGGAATAAAATAAAACAACAAATTGTGGAAGGCAACGATAGAAGATTTGCTGGACTAGTCGATGATCCTGACCCACTCGAGCACCCTGCTCCCATAAAATTATGCCAACAGGCCATTAATGAAATAAAAGCATGGAGGCCTAACGTTCAGATGGCACATATAATGTGTAACCCTGCGTTAAGGCAAAGGCACTGGGATGAGATGTCAATTATAGCTGGGTTTGACCTAACACCCACTGCTGGCACGACTTTACGTAAAATTATAGATTTTGACCTGTGGGAAAAAATCGATGAATATGAAATCATTAGTGTAGCCGCGACAAAAGAGTTGGCGTTAATTACTAATCTGAACAAAATGCAGACTGAATGGGAAGATATTTGTTTCAAAACTAGTCCATACAAGGATACAGGCATTTTTATTCTTTCTGGGCTCGATGATATCCAATGTGTTTTGGACGATCACATTGTGAAAACTATTGGAATGCGAGGATCAGCTTTTGTAAAGCCATTTGAAACACAAGTAAAAGCGTGGTATGAAAAGATAGTAAGAGTTAATAAAACTATAGATGAGTGGGGAAAGGTACAAGCTCAGTGGCTATACTTGTTGCCCATTTTTTCATCTAAAGATATTGTAGCCCAAATGCCTGAAGAAGGAGTAATGTTCCAGGAAGTCAATAGTATCTACCGTAGATATATGGCATGTGTGGATAAAGATCCCCATACACTTGAAATTGCGGGTGGTATAGGTGTCTTGGAACAGTTCAAAATTGCTTCGGCGTTGTTGGAGAAAATTAATGATGGTGTCAACAACTACCTCGAAAGGAAAAGATTATATTTCCCAAGATTTTTCTTTTTGTCTAACGACGAAATGCTGGAAATATTGTCGGAAACTAAAAACCCTCTCAAAGTACAACCACATTTGAAGAAATGCTTTGAAGGTATAAACAGATTAGTTTTCGATCCTGACTTCAACATTTCTACAATGATATCGATGGAAGGTGAACACGTTGATTTCCTGGATATTATCAGTGTTCAAGCTGCAAGAGGATCCGTGGAGAAATGGCTCGTTCAAGTCGAAGATCAAATGTTAAAATCAGTGAAAATGGAAACAGAATTATCTTATTATGATTACCCAAACTTAAAAAGAGGTGACTGGATTTTGTCTTGGGAAGGCATGGTGGTTTTAGCTATATCACAAATTTATTGGGCTATAGATGTCCATGAAGCTCTTCACACACACAAAGTCTCTGTACTTTCAAATTTTCATACAAGTCTTACAAAACAATTGAACGAAACAGTCGCTATAATACGGAGAACAGATTTGACTAAATTAAGTAGTATAACAGTCAAAGCTTTAATCGTAATCGATGTACATGCTAAGGACGTTATATTCGAGCTAGTTGGAAAGGAAGTAACCGAAGTGACTGACTTTCAGTGGCTCTCTCAACTTCGTTATTATTGGGAAGAAGAAAAAGTAAGTGTAAAGATTATTAATGCCATTGTCAATTATGCTTATGAGTATTTGGGTAATTCTGATCGGCTAGTCATAACACCTCTAACTGATCGATGTTATCGAACATTAATTGGCGCTTTTTATCTTCATTTGAATGGTGCTCCGGAGGGCCCAGCCGGAACAGGAAAGACGGAAACAACGAAAGATTTAGCGAAAGCTATTGCAGTACAATGTGTAGTATTCAACTGTTCTGATGGGTTAGATTATAAATCTATGGGAAAGTTCTTTAAAGGCGTTGCCGCTTGTGGTGCATGGGTATGTTTCGACGAATTCAACCGAATCGAGGTCGAAGTGTTATCTGTAATTGCTCAGCAAGTTTTGTGTATTATACAAGCAGTAAGACAAAACTTAGAAACTTTTGTATTTGAAGGCACAACATTGGTTTTAAATCCCGCTTGTTACGTCTGTATTACTATGAATCCTGGTTATGCAGGACGGTCGGATTTACCGGATAATTTAAAAGTGTTATTCCGCACTGTAGCTATGATGGTTCCAGATTATGCCATGATCGGGGAGATCTCCTTGTACTCGTTCGGGTTTCTAGACGCACGAAACCTTTCCATCAAAATTGTTACTACGTATAGGTTGTGTTCAGAACAATTGTCTTCACAGAATCATTACGATTATGGAATGCGGGCTGTCAAAACTGTCCTTTCAGCTGCAGGTAATCTAAAACGAGAGTTCCCAAATGAAAATGAAAGCATATTACTTTTAAGATCTATCACTGATGTTAATCTGCCAAAATTCTTATCATTTGATGTACCATTGTTTGAAGGTATAATTTCAGATTTATTTCCTGGAATTGTTTTACCAAAGCCAGATTATAAACTGTTTCTGATCGCTTGCCGCGAATCTTGCGATCAGAATAATCTTCAACCAGTTGACTGCTTTTTACTCAAAGTTATACAGACATTCGAGATGATGATTGTCAGGCACGGGTTTATGTTAGTAGGTGATCCTTTTGCAGGAAAGTCTAATACTTTGAAAGTCTTATCCGAAGCATTAACATTTATGGGTCAAAGAAATGAGCCTAATGGATGTGATTGTGAATATAAAGTTTTGAATCCAAAAGCAGTTACAATGGGACAGTTGTACGGCGCTTTTGATCCCATATCTTATGAATGGACAGATGGCATAGTTGCCGTGATGTTTCGAGACTTTGCGTCTGATGACTCTCCGACGCGCAAGTGGATCGTTTTTGACGGGCCTGTGGACGCCGTGTGGATAGAAAACATGAACACCGTATTAGATGACAACAAAAAGCTTTGCTTGACTTCTGGTGAAGTTATGGCCATGACTAATGTTATGTCCATGATTTTCGAAGTGATGGATTTGTCACAAGCGTCTCCGGCAACTGTTTCTAGATGTGGAATGATTTATATGGAGTCCTCGACCTTTGGTTTTAGACCATTTTATAAATCTTGGACGAATACTATTAATCCTGTATGGTCTTATGAAAATGAGGAATATATTTACGACATGGTAGATTGGTTGTTTGATCCACTAGTATATTATGTTAGAAAGAATTGTCAACAACTTGTGACAGGTGGAGAAGTTAATCTCGTTATAAGCACACTTCGGCTTGTTGATATGTTAATGAATGATGCTGTTGAAGGGGAAGAGGATACTCGTCACACCAGAACATGGTTCATAGCTGCTTTGATGACTGCCTTTGTATGGGGTGTTGGAGGTATCTTGAATGTTGATTCAAGGGAGAAATTTGATGAAGAAGTGAAGGAATATTTTAGAGGTGAAAAAGGCCTACCACCGACTATTGAGAAAATTGATGTATCTATTCCAACAGAAGGTCCGATCATTGAACATTTTTACGTTTTCAAAGGAAAAGGCTGCTGGAAACCTTGGCAGGAAGCCGTGAAAGCAGTTCAGATAAAAGAGCAAATTAATCTTTTACAAACGGTGGTACCTACTTTAGAGACAGAAAAATATATGTATCTACTTAAACTACATGTACAATTTTGTTTACCTATGATGCTTATTGGTCCAACTGGAACAGGCAAAAGCTTTTACGTGCAAAGCTATTTAATGAATAAAGTGGATCAGGAAAAATATACTCCGGGTTTTATCACGTTCACTACAACTACATCCTGCAATCAGACACAGGAGCTAGTGCTCTCGAAGCTAGTTAAAAGAAGAAAAAATAATTATGGCCCCGAAAAAGGTAAAAAGGCTGTTATTTTTATCGATGATATGAACATGCCAGTTAAAGAAGTGTATGGAGCACAACCCGCCATAGAACTGCTAAGATTGTATTTTGATCGAGGTCATTGGTATGATCTAAAAACGACAGAAAATCTATACGTCTGGGACACATTTTTCTTAGGGGCTATAGGTCCAGTGGGTGGCAGCCGACAGTTGATATATCCGAGAATGTTGCGACATTATAACATTTACTCCATAAACGAATTTTCAAAGGAAAGTATGAGTAAAATATTTACAAATCTTTTGCAGCTTGGATGGAGAAGAAATGGTTTCGGCCAAGATGCACAACCACACATCATAAATATTATCGCTGCCACGATGGAAATATACGACCAAGCTTCGGAAGGTCTCAGACCGACACCAGCAAAGTCGCATTACATTTTTAACCTGAGAGACTTTTCTCGTTTAATTCAAGGCTGTGCATTATTAAGAAAGGAATCTGTTGAAAGCAAAAAGACTTTCGCCAGAGTATGGATCCACGAAACGATGAGAGTGTTTTATGATCGTTTGGTAGACACTACAGATAGAACTTGGTTCTTCAATGTTCTCAAAAAAGTTACAAAGGACTGTTTGAAAGATACTTTTGATAATATATTGGACATGTATTGGGATGAGAATAACGAAGTTACACAAGAGACTATTAAACGACTGATGTTCGGTTCTTATCTTGATTTAGAAAGTCTGGAAGGTGAAAGAAGGTACGACGAAATCCCCGCAAAAAAAATCTTCCTCACTGTAGCAGAAGCAATGTTAGTCGAATACAATGCTCTTCATAAAGCTAAAATGCATATTGTATTGTTCGATTATGCCCTTGAACATCTATCAAAAATATGTAGGGTTTTATCTTTGCCAATGGGTAACGCTTTATTAGTCGGTGTCGGAGGCTCGGGGCGACAATCCCTTGTACGCCTAGCCAGCACTATATTCGGACAGACTTGTTTTCAGCCCGAAATCACGAAGAATTACAGTCCCAAAGATTGGGCAGACGATCTGAAAGCGGTATTGCGGGAAGCTGGAGGTCTTAGCAAAGACACGACTTTCCTATTCACAGAAAGTCAAATACAAGTAGAGCTCTACATACAAAACATAGATAGCTTACTCAACTCTGGTGAAGTTCCAAATTTGTACGGGTTAGATGAACAGCAAGACATTTTGGAACTGTGTCGGTTAGCTGCACAAGGTGGTAACCGAAATCTCGACATTACTCCAATACAAATATTGTCCTTCTTTGTAGGCCGGTGTAGAGCTAAGCTCCACATATGTTTGTGCTTCAGTCCTATTGGTAGCGCATTTAGATTAAGGCTGAGACTTTATCCATCTCTAGTAAACTGTTGTACAATAGATTGGTTTGATGACTGGCCCGAGGAAGCCCTAGAAGCGGTAGCTAATTATTTCATGGTAAAGGTTAACGTGCCTGATAACGTAAAAGGAGCAGCTGTTATAGCATGTAAACAGTTTCATGTTGATGCACGACGTATTTCAGCTGAATTTTATCTCAATTATGGACGAAAAACTTACATTACATCAGCATCGTTTTTGGACTTAATTAAATCATTCACAACATTAACTAACAGAAGGCAAAGGGAATTAAAAGCTCAAAGACTAAGGTATACAAACGGTCTAGATAAACTAAATCTAGCTGCAGAAGCAGTTTCAATAATGCAGCACGATCTAAATGAATTGAAACCGCAACTTATTATTATGTCAGAAAAAGCAGCTGTTATGATGCGTCAAATAGAACAGGAAACTGTTGAAGCTGACAGAGCTGCTGCCCAAGTAAGAATAGATCAGAAAGTAGCAAACGTACAAGCAGCGGCTGCTCAAGAACTGAAAAAGGATTGCGAGGCTGATTTAGCGCTAGCTATGCCCATTTTAGAGGACGCTCTCGCAGCTTTAAATACTTTAAAGCCTGCGGACATTACAATTGTAAAATCTATGAAAAGTCCACCTGCCATAGTGAAGCTGGTAATGGCAGCAGTTTGTGTTATAAAACAAATTCCTCCCGACAGAATACCAGATCCTGACAACCCTGGGAAGAAAATGTTAGATTATTGGGGGCCGAGCAAAAGACTTTTATCGGACATGCAATTTTTAGATGCTCTTAAGAACTTTGATAAGGATAACATTCCAGTTGAAGTAATGAAAAAAATTAGAAAAGAATATCTGACGCACAAAGATTTCAAACCACACATAGTAAAGAAAGCGTCAAATGCTGCTTTAGGCTTATGCAAATGGATTATAGCTATGGACTTGTACGATGCGGTGGCTAAAGAAGTAGCTCCAAAAAAACGAAAATTAGAAGAAGCAGAAAGAGAATTCGCTGAAACTATGGCTATCCTAGAGGAAAAAAAAGCCACAGTCGCTCGTTTAGAGGCTAGACTACTTGAACTAAATGAAGCTTTAGAAGAAGCTATGCTTAAAAAGAAGGCTCTTGAAGACGAAGTGCAATTATGTATTGACAAGTTGAACAGAGCTGAAAAACTAATTGGTGGTCTGGGTGGAGAAAAGGTCCGATGGACATTGGCTGCTGAAAACTTGCAGTTGTTGTATGATAATTTAGCTGGTGACATATTAGTGTCTTGTGGTATTATTGCTTATTTATCTCCTTACGTGTCCCCAATCAGAATTAAGGTCATTGAGACATGGCGCGATCTAGTTATAAGTTTGGACATGCCTCATTCAGAAGTATTCATTTTTAAAGATATTTTAGGCACAGAAATCAAAATTCAAAATTGGTGTATCGCGGGATTGCCTAGAGACTCATTTTCGATTGATAATGGTGTTATATTGGATAATTCAATGAGATGGTCTTTAATGATAGATCCACAAGGACAGGCTAACAAATGGGTTAAAACTATGGAAAAACTCAATGATTTACAAGTCCTTAAGTTTACGGATGGGAATTACATGAGAGTACTAGAGACCTGTCTGGAATATGGCAAGCCTGCCTTATTTGAGTGTGTTCAAGAAGATGTTGAAGCACCATTAGATCCGATACTTATGAAAAATACATATTTTCAAGGAGGCAAAGAATTTATAGCGATCGGAGACAATGCCATAGAATATAGCCCAAATTTTAGACTTTATATGACTACAAAATTACGAAACCCACATTATTTACCAGAAGTTTTCAACAAAGTGACTCTTATTAACTTTGTGCTTACGAAAGAAGGATTAGAGGATCAGTTGTTGGGTATTGTAGTCGCGAAAGAAAGACCAGATTTACAAGAAAAACGTGAAAAGTTAATTGTGGAAGGTGCAGCTAACAAATCCGCCCTTAAACAAGTAGAAGACGATATTTTGAGAACTTTGCAAGAAACAAAAGGTGATATTTTGGAAGATGAGACAGCAGTTGATATTTTGGATAATTCGAAAATATTAGCTGTAGACATTATGAAGAAACAAGAAGCTAGTATAGAAACTGAGACAATAATAGAAAAATTCAGACTCGGTTACAGACCAATAGCAAGTCATTCAGCTATTCTGTACTACTGCGTAACTGAATTGCCCAATGTGGATCCAATGTACCAGTATTCGCTAACATGGTACATAAACCTGTATACATTGTCCATCGAGAATGCTAACAAATCTAAAGATCTGGATAAGAGACTAAGGTTTCTTACAGATACTGTCACATATAATTTATATAGTAACGTATGCCGATCGCTCTTTGATAAAGATAAATTGATGTTTTCCTTCATCATGTGTAGTAAAATGATGCTTGCCACTAATGAAATGATTCATGAGGAATACCTTTTTCTTATTACAGGAGGTATAGCTATAGAAAATCCTCACCGAAAACCTTGCACTTGGTTGCCTGATAAAGGGTGGGATGAGATGTGTCGTCTAAGTGATATACCTAATTTCAAGAATTTTAAAGATGATTTTACGAATGATTTGGCTGCTTGGCAAAAAGTTTATGATGGCTTGGAACCACACAATAGCACATTTCCGGGCAAGTGGAATAATCTGGTACAGTTCCAAAGATTACTCATTGTCAGAACTTTGAGGCCAGATAAGTTAACCATTGCTATAACTGAGTTTATAGAAAAACAAATGGGCCATAAATTTATTACGCCTCCTCAATTTGACATAGGAAAGTCTTTTGGGGATTCCAATTGCCTTGCGCCTTTAATATTTATATTATCACCCGGGTCAGACCCTATGGGTGCTCTTATCAAGTATTGCGACAAAATGGGATATTCAAACAAGTTCAATTCAATATCCTTAGGTCAAGGGCAAGGACCGATAGCCAAAAGTATGATTGAGAAAGCGCAGATTGAAGGAGGCTGGGTGTGTTTACAGAACTGTCATTTGGCAGTATCATGGTTGCCGACAATGGAAAAAATAATTGAGGGTTTCGATTTAACCAACACCGATCTCAGTTTTAGACTTTGGCTTACAAGCTATCCATCAGACAAATTCCCTCAAGCTGTCCTTCAAATTGGTGTTAAAATGACAAACGAGCCTCCGACTGGACTGCAACATAATTTGTTTAGATCTTACATCTCTGAACCTTTGAAGGAACCTGAGTTTTACGAAGGATGTCCAGGAAAAGATAAAACTTTCAGCAAATTATTGTACGGAATTAGTTTCTTTCACGCAGTCGTGCAAGAAAGAAAGAAATTTGGTCCTTTGGGATGGAACATACAGTACGGCTTCAACGATTCTGACTTCCAAATATCTGTAATGCAATTACAGTTATTCTTAAACCAGTATGAGGAAATTCAATACGTGGCTGTAAAATATCTAACCGGCGAGTGTAATTATGGTGGTCGAGTGACGGACGACTGGGACCGACGTCTCATTGTGACTATCTTGGACAACTATGTAAACGATAAAGTTGTCAACGATCCAAACTATCTGTTTTGTAGTATAGGCCCACAATATGGCTTGCCACGCAGATGTGAATATCAGGACTATCTCAAACATATTGAATCGGTGCCAGTGAACCCTTCACCTGAAGTATACGGGCTGCACATGAACGCAGGCATTACTCGTGACTACAACGCGTCCATGGCGCTCACTGCAGCTCTGATCCTCGTGGAAGGAGGCGGAGGTGGAGGCGAAGGTGCTAACACGGAAGCCATTCTTTTACAAATGGCACATGAAATTCTATTAAAACTATTACCGAAATTTGACATTGAAGAAGCCAAAAAAAAATATCCTATCGACTATAAAGAATCGATGAATACCGTACTATGTCAAGAAATGGAACGTTTCAATAAATTAAATAACGAAATCAAAAATTCTTTAGTTGATTTACAGAAAGCCGTTAAAGGATTCATTGTAATGTCGCCAGCATTAGAAGCTCAGGCAAATAATATGCTGCTGGGCAGGATCCCAGCTAACTGGACCAAGGTCTCATATCCAAGTTTAAAGCCACTGCCAAGTTACGTAGCGGATTTTATAGACCGCCTAGAGAAGCTGAAGAATTGGTACGAAAACGGAAAACCTCCTACATTCTGGCTTTCTGGCTTCTTTTTCACACAAGCTTTCCTCACTGGGGCAATGCAAAACTACGCTCGGGCGAAAACGATTCCTATAGATCTTTTGGTGTTTGATTTTGAGGTTCGTAAAGTGGATTATGAGGAGACCCCCCCTGAGTGGGGCGTGTACGCTCAGGGACTGTTCATGGACGGTGGTCGCTGGGATAGACCCACTTACACCATTGCAGAACAACTTCCTAAAATATTAAACGATAATATGCCAGTTGTTTGGCTCTATCCGAAAACGAAGAAGGAATTTAAAGAAGGCACCAGATATAAGTGCCCATTATACAAAACATTAGAAAGAAAGGGAGTTTTGGCTACGACTGGCCATTCGTCCAACTTTGTATTAGCGTTTTATCTGCCTTCGGACAAGCCTTCAGCCCACTGGATCAAACGAAGTGTTGCCTTACTGCTTCAACTGGATAATTAGAGCGAGCAAAATATGATAATACTAGCTTTCCGCCCCGCGGTTTCACCCGCAGCTAAGGGTTTTCCCGTGGGATTGAGTTCCCGCGCTGTTCCTACCTTCAAAATTAACGGAATTCCCATACAAATTTCCATCCCCTATTTAACCCCCTTAGGGGTGGAAAATACAAAAACGCTGAAACACGTGTTCATTATTTTTTAATTATTAGCCTAAATACAAAAAAAGAAGATCATACCTCCAAAATTTACGGAATTTCCATACAAACTTTCATCCCCTATTTAACCCCTTTAAGGGTAAAATATACAAAAACGCTAAGGTTCTGTTTAGGTTTAGTAGTTTAGGCTCTGCGTTGATGAATCAGTCAGTCAGTCAGTAAGGACAAACGATTTTATAAGTTTAGAAGATTTTGCGATCATATTTTTATGTATTTCTACATACTTGCATAGGTAGGTACATCTATCTAAACTTATAAAATCGCTTGTCCTTACTGACTGACTGACTGACTGATTCATCAACGCAGAGCCTAAACTACTAAAGCTAGAATCGTTAAACTTAGAGAGCAAGTTCCTCTTATAACGTAACCTCCCACTTAGAAAGGATTTCCGGATTTTCTCTCCCTAAACGGGTAAAAAGGGGGGTTGAAGTTTGTATGAAAGTCCGTCAATTTTAAAGGTAGGATCTTCAAATTTTGTATTTAGGCTAATGATTAAAAAATAATTTATACGTGTTTCAGCATTTTTGCATTTTTTACCCCTAAGAGGGTTAAATAGGGGATGGAAGTTTGTATGGAAATTCCGTCAATTTTGATGGCAGGATCTTCCAATTTTGTTTTTGGGCTAAAGATTTAAAAATAATGAACACGTGTTTCAGCGTTTTTGTATTTTCCACCCCTGAGGGGGTTAAATAGGGGATGGAAGTTTGTATTGAAATTCCGTCAATTCTAAAGGTAGGAACAGCGCGGGAACTCAATCCCACGGGAAAAACCCTTAGCTGCGGGTGAAACCGCGGGGCGGAAAGCTAGTATTTTATATAACGTCCATCAAACCAAAAACATACGCTCAAAACAGTCTCGCTATAGTCCTAGGTTCACTTCACTGCTGAAGGGTTGGATTGGCTCATCTGGCATTCTACTAGAAGTAAAGGTCCAAATAGTCCTTGTAAATATGTATTTGTAAGTGGCGAACTTCATTTACAAGGACTATTCACGACATAAAAGGTTAAAATGCATTTATTTTTCGTGGTAGCGACCGAGAGGCCCCAGGCCGTAGACAGGAAACCCAGGCAATGGGCCTCCCTATATTACCTGTACTCTTTCGTATTAGTTTATTTATGTAGGTACCCATTTAACTTATTATGTTTTATTTTAACTATAGTACCCATTTAACTTATAAATTATTTTATAACACATTTGCTCGTAAAGGGTCTCTTATTACACCAATTTCAATATTGTATTGTATCTTATTACATACTTGTGCGTAATCGTAATGTAAAATGCACGAGTGCTGTAAAACACACGAGTTTTTTTTTTAATTAGGTAAAACGCACGGTTTATCGAGTGGTACTTTTTTAAATCTTAGCAAAGAGTTTTTATGGCAGAAAAGTGGTCAACATTTTATAAATAAAATTAACTTTGGGAGATAAAGTATAATAAAATAAACATTTGATTCTTTGATTTAATTAATTTTTACAAGAAGTTACAACCATTTATCTGTAACAAAATCAAAAAATATTTTTCCCACTTTCACCTCAAAAAGAGCACATTTCCCGCCTAAATTCAGTGAGGAAAAGGCCATTTTATTCTTAAGAGAGACCAAGTAGCTTTTTAATTTTATTAAATGAGGCAAAGGTATGTCATTTTTTGACACAACTGGTATCCAAATTCAAAACTTTGTTTTTTCTTTTTTTTATTTGGTCTCTTGGGGGTGCGTTCTGAAAATTGATGCAACCTAAAATTTTATTTTGTAGACTATTTTGTTACGTTTTACTGTCTTGTAAAGTATTAAATTTTAATGTTTAAATATATTATTATTGTTGTAATTAATTTGATTTGTATTAAAAAGATAAAATTAATAACATTACATGCTAATAGAATAATTTTACGTCTGCTTAATTTATTTTTTAAGTGTTGTTGCAATTTCCGAACGCAACTTTTCCAATAAAAAATTACATTGTTTTGTTTTTCTCCTAATTTCACACCTCAATATTTTCTCACTGAAAGTGGGAAAAGTTGTATGTATCACACGAGAGCGAATTCATTTACATCTCGTGCTTTGAATCCTTCGGTGAGCTCAGGATACTATTTTTTAATCACTCGCTACGCTCGTGATTCAATTTTAGTATCCTTCGCTACCTCAGGATTCAAAATCAGCACTCGCAGTAAAAACGAACTTCCCTCTCTTGTTGAACAAATAACTATATTTACTTTATTAGTAATACTGGCTGGTTTTTGTTTCTTTGTACTATGGCTTAAAAAAGAAAGCGAAAGTAAAAATTATTCCGCGCGCTTTTTCTTTTCGCTGTATTGTTAATTTTTTTTATCTAGTTCTATTTATTTCCTCGCAAATAGATATGTTATAAAACGTCGTACGACATACGTGCGCTTTGATAATTACAGCCTCTGCCTTCTTATAGCCCTCGCCTACGGCTCGGGCTAGCAATATCGCCTCGGCTGTAATGATCAACCCACCGCACTTATATCGTAATGTACTATTATTTCATAGTAACTATAATTATTAAATCATGTTAAAATTAATATACGAGTTTTCATTATAGCGTATTTAATTTATTAGAATGTAGCACTTAATAATTTTTTTTTTTTTTGTTTTAAAAGACCTGTCTAACGATACCCCACTCAATATACTAAAAAAAAAAAATGTTTTCTCCCCTTTCACTTGTATGGGAGGTCCAAAAATAATATTTAGAATTGTTTTTTTACATTTCTAGATTTGCGTCATTATAAGCTATCTTCATACCAAATTTCATATTAATAGGTGAAAAACAGAGGTTTTCACAGGGCCGCGGCATACAGACGGACAGACGGACAGACATGGTGAAACTATAAGGGTCAGTTGACTACGGAACCCTAACAAAACTGCATAACTGATGCAGCATAAATGCCTCGAAAATACCAAAAAACAAAGATCTTTATTTGACTAATTTGAAGGTACACTCGCGAATGGCGCCATCTATTTCACCACTTCATTGTTGGACCTCATGGTTGTTGGTTCTCAGGAGTTCCCTGCGACCGTCCTCGGTTTGTACCAGTTTTCGACGCAGCTTCAACATTATGGCGTGGTTTCTCTTC
Organism: Scrobipalpa atriplicella; assembly: GCA_029255725.1. NCBI lineage: Eukaryota > Metazoa > Arthropoda > Insecta > Lepidoptera > Gelechiidae > Scrobipalpa > Scrobipalpa atriplicella. Next base: position 7,183 of record JARACY010003644.1, on the reverse strand, counting down.
TGTAATAAAATATATTTATACAGGATGTAAAATTATGCGGGATGTAAAAAAATACTGCGTTCCTCTAAACCATGTGTTTTACTCACTGATTAGAGAAAGTCGCTGGAGCGCTAGCTCCATTTACTCTTCTGTGGTTTTACTAATGCAATGATACCAAACATGTTTCCAAAATCAGAAAAAAATCAAATCTCCATACAAAAATGCTCTCCTCATCTACAGTTCTGTACTCGTATGGAGAAGCCCAACTTTTTTTCTAGCTAGAATTGCTTCGCTTTGCAAGAGACGTTTGTTATCTCATCTTTCAATAGTTGAACATTGTGTCGCAGAATTTTTTTACACACTCTGCCTACCCCATTAGGGATACAGGCGTGATAGTATGTATGTAAGGATCGGTGTTCCCAAAACTAAGGGAAGTTGCTCGGTCAACGAAACAGAAGGAGAAAAAAACTGATTTAATAAATTCCACCTTCAGCACCGCGCACTCCTGCTCGACAGTGCTCGCCTCCTCTTCAATGACAACCGCCTCTTTCTCCTGTAGCTCCATCTGTCGGTGCTTCTCTTGCTGTTTCTGGCACTGCATTTCGTCTTCCTCGGCTTCCTTCGCTTGGAGTTCTTTATAAACCCACCTTTAGGACCACGCACTCCTGCTCGACAGTGCTCGCCTCCTCTTCAATGGCAGCAGCCTCTTTTTCCTGTAGCTCCATCAGTCGGTGCCTCTCCTGCTGTTTCTGGCGCTGCATTTCGTCTTCCTCGGCTTCCTTCGCTTGGAGTTCTTTATAAACCCACCTTTAGGACCACGCACTCCTGCTCGACAGTGCTCGCCTCCTCTTCAATGGCAGCAGCCTCTTTTTCCTTTAGCTCCATCAGTCGGTGCCTCTCCTGCTGTTTCTGGCGCTGCATTTCGTCTTCCTCGGCTTCCTTCGCTTGGAGTTCTTTATAAACCCACCTTTAGGACCACGCACTCCTGCTTGACAGTGCTCGCCTCCTCTTCAATGGCAGCAGCCTCTTTTTCCTGTAGCTCCATCAGTCGGTGCCTCTCCTGCTGTTTCTGGCACTGCATTTCGTCTTCCTCGGCTTCCTTCGCTTGGAGTTCTTTATAAACCCACCTTTAGGACCACGCACTCCTGCTCGACAGTGCTCGCCTCCTCTTCAATGGCAGCAGCCTCTTTTTCCTGTAGCTCCATCAGTCGGTGCCTCTCCTGCTGTTTCTGGCGCTGCATTTCGTCTTCCTCGGCTTCCTTCGCTTGGAGTTCTTTATAAACCCACCTTTAGGACCACGCACTCCTGCTCGACAGTGCTCGCCTCCTCTTCAATGGCAGCAGCCTCTTTTTCCTGTAGCTCCATCAGTCGGTGCCTCTCCTGCTGTTTCTGGCGCTGCATTTCGTCTTCCTCGGCTTCCTTCGCTTGGAGTTCTTTATAAACCCACCTTTAGGACCACGCACTCCTGCTCGACAGTGCTCGCCTCCTCTTCAATGGCAGCAGCCTCTTTTTCCTTTAGCTCCATCAGTCGGTGCCTCTCCTGCTGTTTCTGGCGCTGCATTTCGTCTTGCTCGGCTTCTTTATCTCGGAGTTCTTTATTGCGTTGCTCTGATATTTTACGCTCTGGGTGTAAAAAAATGATAAATCTCAATGATTGGAGTAAAATAATCCGCAACAAAGGGTGTGTACCCAAAAATTAAAGGGATTGCTCAGTCAACAAAACCGAATGAATAACTTACACAAAGAAAGTAGACAACAAAGGTGGAGTAATTGAAATCTATATGGGAGGGCCAATTTTTTTGTTCATAATAATTATGAACAATGTGGATTCTACAAGACCTCATTTTTCATTAGATACTGAAATAAATATACAGTTTCGAAGATTTTGTGATGCGTAACATGGTATATATTTTTTTTTGGATTTTTTTATAATACAATATTTTTTGAGTTATTTAAAAAAAATATTTTTTGGACAGACATATTTCAAAAAATTATTTCTCTGGAAAGAAAGGATAATTCGACAAAGTTACAATGAAAAGTCTCTAGAATAGTGATAATCTATCCATAAATCAATTAAAAGTTTCATGTTAAAATAGTGAGGTGTCATGGATGTTCCTTGGGGACAGTTGTTCAGGTTCATGGGTGGGGTGGGGTGGGGTATCACAGCGTAAAGTTTGGCAAGTTATTTTTTTTTCTCGGTAAGTAATAATATCGGCATAATTGGGTACTTGACTGGGTAGCTTAAAAAATTCAAAACGTTTATACTTAAAACTGATGGCTAAAAATATTGTGGATTTCATTCATCATTAAAAAAAAATGCACATTTAGATTTTAATAATCGAGTTAGAAGTATATAAGTTATTGATTTGAGTAGTCAATATTTACTAAAATGTGACGTCATAACTCACTATTTTCATACAAAAAAGCGTTTTTGACATTTCATAAAAAGTTGCTGATTTGACTAGTTGGAAAGTAGCCAAATATTGAGGTTTACAAGTATGTAAGTTACCTTCTGCAAACATTGAGCTAAAATCTTCCTTATGTTTATTTAGTTCAGCGATTAAAACGTCCAATTTACTTTGTTCTGCAGCTTTTTGGATATCTTTGCTTGCGATATCGTACGAGCCTGCTGCTATTTTATCTTTTAATTCCTGCGGATAAAACAAAGGTTCAATTCTGTAACAAATGCATGCACCTGTAGTCTGTAGGTACTCTAGATATTTTTATGGGTAGGTACTTAAAAAAAAAATACCTCTAACTGTTCAGTCAAGTGGTCTATTTCGGCCCTTAGCGAATGAAGTTCTTCATAAAGTGTACGTTCCGTGTTATTTAACTTGTAAACTTCTCTCTCTACTGATATTTTCAGTTTGGTAGCTGAAATAAGAACATAGTGGTACAAAAAATTTTAAGAATAGAAAATATTTTGTACCATCGACACACACAGCCATCGAGCTACCGTCAAATTATACATACTTACCTGCTTTTAATTCTGTTTGCATAATCTTTACTTTACTATCACACTCAGGACGGTGAGAAAACATTTTTATTAAGAGAAATCAACAGGATAGAACTTTTTTAATAGTTTCGCGCGCTGAACGTACTTATGGCGCCGAATTTTTTATATTTCTAACGCCATCTATCAATGCGAACATACTAGTAGTGTGATCAACACCATCTATTGTGGCGAACATGCATTAGAGAAACATCTCAAAACCACCCAAACACAAACAAATGCCATAGATATTTTTTTTATAATGGCAACATTATATTTTTTTTATAATTAAAAAAATTAAAAAAAAAACTTGACAGCCGATTTCGAGCAATTCGTTCGAGCGTGCTTGCTTGCATCCTGTTTCATGGAAAGTTCTTTAATTTCGTAGTATTTTGACCTCAAAATGTAGAATTCTGTTGTGAATTCATTACAGTAACATAGTTCTTAAAGATAGGTTATGAATTACAGCTGCCTTCATGTGTAAATCATCCAAAATGGTATCGGGGAGTACGCGGGTGATACAAGTCACCAACATCGCGCCTCAAGCAACAAAAGATCAAATGCAGACGCTGTTTGGGTATTTAGGTAAAATTGACGACATACGGTTGTATCCAACTATCAGGGACGTGTCCTGCCCCGTACAATCCCGAATATGCTATGTGAAATATTACGATTCGGCGACTGTGAATGTCGCACAGCACATGACCAACACGGTATTCATCGATCGCGCGCTGATCGTGATCCCGGTGCAGTCAGGCGAGATCCCGGACGAGCACAAGGCGCTGGAGATGTCCAGCAACGGCACGCTGGTGCCTGGATTGAGTTCCGTGGAGCCGCGTCTGCCAGCGCATGTAATTAACACGTTGGAAGGCGTTCCTCCGAATCAGGTTATCCAGACACACGATCCGAAGATGGCTGCGGCGGGGTTACCGCCGTACCCTCCTCTACCAGCCGCTTATGACTCCAGGAAGATTGAAGAGATCAGACGGACTGTATTAGTGATTGACACTGGGTCGTTAACCCAGCAGCAGTTGATTGATCATTTCTGCCAGGTTGGAGAGGTGAAATACATGCGTTTCTGTGAGCGCGATGGAGACAAGACCAAGTATGCTCTGATAGAGTTGACAGAGCAGGAGAGCGTCATCAAAGCCTTCCAGTTAAATGGAACTAGTATTGATGGACAATTAATTAGGGTAAGTATAATAAAGCATGCTAGTTTAAATTATACAACGTTCGTTCCTATTAAAAAATAAAATATTTAATTAATAATTTACATACATGCATACATACTATCACACCTGTATCCCTAATGGGGTAGGCAGAGCGTCAATGACCCAAACAAAGGTTCTGCCACGTCTGACAAGTTTTGAGTGCTGTTTAAGATAGATGTGAATATTGCTGTAGTGACAGGTCGTCAGCCTATCGCCTAATTTAAAATATACTGAAACCCTCGAATCCCTTAGCTGGTTTCTACAGCATGCCCGGGAGGAGATACAGCTGGCACATTCTATGTTTTTCTATTGCTCCCAGTCCAGCATGGAAGCATTAATAATTTATTGGACTCATATAAAAGAAAACTTAAAGGAAATAGAATAGTTTAATATTTACCATAAAATCTTCATAAACCTGTATTTTTGTGTTGTATTTTCCAGGTGCACCATGCTACTCAGGCTATTTGCAAGCCGCAGACTAAAAGTAATGAAGCGGCTCAGCGGGAGATTGAGGAGGCCATGTGCCGTGTGAAGGAGGCACAGAACCTCATATCCGCTGCCATTGATCCAGTCATTGGCTTGCTTTCCAAAGATAAAAGAAGGTATGTACTGAAAACTAAGCTAAACATATTATATCCAAACTAATCTCAGAGGGAGAGAGAGAGCAAGTCATAAGCCACATGAAGGAGGCACAGAACCTCATATCCGCTGCCATTGATCCAGTCATTGGCTTGCTTTCCAAAGTAAGAGAAGGTATGTGCAGAAACCATAAATCAAGGATTTGTTTACATTTAATAGTTGACCAATTATAAATAGTTATATGTACACATTTCTATTTATATAATCCTCTTTATTTCTTTAAAGTATCTTTAATATTTTTTAAATTTTTCAATTTATTGATGTGGGTCAGTTAACAGCTGTTGATATCAGAGAGATGTAAAAAGTTGCTACATATAAAATCAATTTAATAGAAATATACTACCAGTTCAGATTTTCGATAGTATATTGCGTAAATTGTATTGTGAATAAATAAAAGTATGTGAATATTTCATCGCCTTTTTTTGATTTTTCATAAAAAATGTTAAATCTTCCAATCTCAATGAGACTAGCGTCGTTTTGGCCAAGTTTAGTGAATTACTACTTGATGTCCGTAATGTACAGGTATATATTGTAAGACACAGGCAAGGCGAAGTTGGACTGCGTGCAGCGTGAAGCAGCAGCAGGTATACACGAAAAACTGTAAGATGTTCACTGTGACAGGTGCAATTTTCTTTTGGAGGAAAAGATGGCGAGACGAGCTTAAGGCGTCCTTCAGCAAAGCATAGCCGGAAGAAGCACAAGATAGGGAGTCGTGGAGGGAGCGGAGAGAGGCCTTTGCCCAGCAGTGGGATACGTAAATGGCTGCATAAGATAAGATTCTTAGGAATAGCATCTTTCACAGCGATTATCTCACAGTTTTTCGTGTATACCTGCTGCAACAGTCTTTTGTTGCTGCTGCTTGCAGTCACAAAATTTATCTTACAATTTTGTAAGTAAAACTTTTTGATTCCATCTTATTAATTGACACAGGACACGTTCACGGTCCCGATCACGGCGCCGATCCCGGTCGCGCTCGCGTCGATCCCGGTCGCGCACCGCAAGCGCTCCCGCTCCCGGTCCCGACACCGCAGCCGCCGGTCCCGCTCCCGACATCGACATCGGTCCTCCAGGTAATAACATTTTCAGAGTTGTTGAAAGTAGAAGTTGACTATGCAATTGACTTGATTTCACAATGGGGATAAAAACGCAAAGCTAATTGCAGATGGCGCCACTGTTGAGTGTTCCAAAAGAGACCAATGAGAAGACACAAAACTGACATTGATGTTGATATTGACAGATTACTGACCAATCACAGGAAAAAGGAACACTCAACAGTGGCGCCATTTAGTTCTCAGTTTTTAACCCCATTACTGCACTATCTGTCTGAAAAGTTCTAATCCTAATTGGTAGACGCCAACGCCACAATCCTTACGCAATCGCCTCGCTTAAGGTACTATTCCAAGTTGAACTGCATGCAGGACTGCATCAGCAGATAAATACGGAAAAACTGTATGATGATTCCTGTGAAAGAATTCTATTCTATACCATAAGAAAACATCTGTCAATTTTACGTGTATACCGGCTGCGGCAGTCTGGTGCAATCCAACTTGGAATAGTACCTTAACGCGAGCGATTGCGTAAGGATTGTGGCGTTGGCGTCTACCAATTAGGATTAGAACTTTTCAGACAGATAGTGCAGTAATGGGGTTAAAAACTGAGAACTAAATGGCGCCACTGTTGAGTGTTCCTTTTTCCTGTGATTGGTCAGTAATCTGTCAATATCAACATCAATGTCAGTTTTGTGTCTTCTCATTGGTCTCTTTTGGAACACTCAACAGTGGCGCCATCTGCAATTAGCTTTGCGTTTTTATCCCCATTGTGAAATCAAGTCAATTGCATAGTCAACTTCTACTTTCAACAACTCTGAAAATGTTATTACCTGGAGGACCGATGTCGATGTCGGGAGCGGGACCGGCGGCTGCGGTGTCGGGACCGGGAGCGGGAGCGCTTGCGGTGCCGCGACCGGGATCGACGCGAGCGCGACCGGGATCGGCGCCGTGATCGGGACCGTGAACGTGTCCTGTGTCAATTAATAAGATGGAATCAAAAAGTTTTACTTACAAAATTGTAAGATAAATTTTGTGACTGCAAGCAGCAGCAACAAAAGACTGTTGCAGCAGGTATACACGAAAAACTGTGAGATAATCGCTGTGAAAGATGCTATTCCTAAGAATCTTATCTTATGCAGCCATTTACGTATCCCACTGCTGGGCAAAGGCCTCTCTCCGCTCCCTCCACGACTCCCTATCTTGTGCTTCTTCCGGCTATGCTTTGCTGAAGGACGCCTTAAGCTCGTCTCGCCATCTTTTCCTCCAAAAGAAAATTGCACCTGTCACAGTGAACATCTTACAGTTTTTTCGTG
>JARACY010003643.1:0-31779 GCA_029255725.1 Scrobipalpa atriplicella | reverse complement strand
CTTCCGATAATTCTGTTATTTCGGTTATTTCACTACTCTGCGACATAACCTTAAAATTTTCGCCCGAAAATACGGCATGCGTTTTGAACGTGAATTGCAGCCGGTACTTGACAATAAACTGACTATTTGGCGCGTCGAATTCACAACACAATGCAACTCGCGCGCAGCATTCTGCGATCATTCATGCGGTATAAAATAAACCCGGGTTGCGGCACAGAGTAGTTTGCAAAACAGAAGCGTAAGTTTTTCAAAATAAGAAGGTGGGAATTTCCGTAAAATTTTGTACCTACATTACTTTATATACAAAAAATATCAGGAGAATATTTTCAAATTTTTAAAACTAAAGTAGACAGACAAAAAAATATTATTTTTCGGAACGTCTATTCCCACACTTGTTTCAAACACTTATGGAAGTCGCTTGGTGGTCTCATTCGTGGTTATTGCTGATTGCTTTAATTAAAATCATTTAGCAACTCTATTAATTAAAATCAATTTGTTTTTTGACGTTTATGTCTTGCAGTTAGTTTCCGGCAACCTTAATTTTTTATTTTATTGCTACAAGAAGGCAGATTTAGAAATAATTGCAAATAGTATAAAATTATCTCAGAAAAACTATATTAATTAATTCATCAATGAGAGATGGTGTAGTGACACTCTGCTTGCTCCGTATCAAGGCGCGTAACTTTAACGTATGTCGATAATTATCTCTTTAGAATACTTTAAAATTTAATTATTTATTTATTTCTTCTCTTATTTATATCTTCGCTACGATGCGTGTTGTGTAAGTAAAAGTAAGTAAGTAAAAACTCTTTATTGCACACATTAACAAGGAACATTCAAACCAAAACAAACATGAATAAATGTGCACAAAGGCGGTCTTATCGCTGGCAGCGATCTCTACCAGACAACCTTTACCTATGTAAGTATTTCTATGTATAAGAGTATTAAGTTTTAGTCTTGAATAACACTGTATACTAATTTACCCTTACTAGAGGGTTTTGTGACTAAATTCAAGCTATCAAATTATTCATAGGCTTCGGTTCTCATTTTGCGCAGTAAAATACCTACAGTTACATCAGCAACTTTGTCGTTCTGAGCTATCCATATAATAATGCTAAAATTAATGTGATATTAAAGGTATTATGTAGGTACATAAACAGCCTAATGGCCTTCATAAAGCACAAAATGAGAACCGAAGCCTATGAATAATTTGATAGCTTGAATTTAGTCACAAAACCCTCTAGTAAGGGTAAATTAGTATACAGTGTTATTCAAGACTAAAACTTAATACTCTTATACATAGAAATACTTACATAGGTAAAGGTTGTCTGGTAGAGATCGCTGCCAGCGATAAGACCGCCTTTGTGCACATTTATTCATGTTTGTTTTGGTTTGAATGTTCCTTGTTAATGTGTGCAATAAAGAGTTTTTACTTACTTACTTTTACTTACACAACACGCATCGTAGCGAAGATATAAATAAGAGAAGAAATAAATAAATAATTAAATTTTAAAGTATTCTAAAGAGATAATTATCGACATACGTTAAAGTTACGCGCCTTGATACGGAGCAAGCAGAGTGTCACTACACCATCTCTCATTGATGAATTAATTAATATAGTTTTTCTGAGATAATTTTATACTATTTGCAATTATTTCTAAATCTGCCTTCTTGTAGCAATAAAATAAAAATTAAGGTTGCCGGAAACTAACTGCAAGACATAAACGTCAAAAAACAAATTGATTTTAATTAATAGAGTTGCTAAATGATTTTAATTAAAGCAATCAGCAATAACCACGAATGAGACCACCAAGCGACTTCCATAAGTGTTTGAAAACAAGTGTGGGAATAGACGTTCCGAAAAATAATATTTTTTTGTCTGTCTACTTTAGTTTTAAAAATTTGAAAATATTCTCCTGATATTTTTTGTATATAAAGTAATGTAGGTACAAAATTTTACGGAAATTCCCACCTTCTTATTTTGAAAACTTACGCTTCTGTTTTGCAAACTACTCTGTGCCGCAACCCGGGTTTATTTTATACCGCATGAATGATCGCAGAATGCTGCGCGCGAGTTGCATTGTGTTGTGAATTCGACGCGCCAAATAGTCAGTTTATTGTCAAGTACCGGCTGCAATTCACGTTCAAAACGCATGCCGTATTTTCGGGCGAAAATTTTAAGGTTATGTCGCAGAGTAGTGAAATAACCGAAATAACAGAATTATCGGAAGTCCATTATATTTATTAGTGTAAGTGTTGATAATATAATTAGTTTATCGTGAAAGTGTTAATGGTGATAAAAATGAGTGACAGTGTTGATAATGATAACAGTGAAAGCATTTAACTAAGTGTTTTATGGGATTTTGGAGTATGGCTATCGGAGTACTGAAATTGGTGGTACGTACGTTATCATTTTGATTTTTAGCATATCATAATAATACATTTATGTGTTATATTTCGGCCGTTAGGTAATAACTTCCACGCTGGACTGGCAGCTTTAAAAACGTCGAATGAAGCTGTTTATGGCCATACTGTAAAATCAGTAAAGAAAGAGGTTGAGGTAAAATCTAAATCTCTTCAAAAACATACCATTCCTTAAGGTCTCTTCCTGGTTCCATTCCTTAAGGTCTCTTCCTGGTTCCATGATAACTCTTATACCATTAAAATAAGGCTGTATTTCAAACGTTAACTAGCTAATTAACCCATAGCTTCCGTCGAGTTTAACTTTAATTGGAGCGACACGTACAGAACATTTACCACGACTTTTGATGTTGTGTGTCGTTTGTTTTCATTAATTTCAGACACTTCTTAATTAACGTGACGTAATGTGTGGTTAGTTCATGTCTATGTAAAGATTTCTTACCTATATAAAGTGTAAAAAATATCTGATAAAATATCAGTGTATGAATTTGGTATATATGAACCTATCCATGAAACTGGTCTCCTTTTTTGATTGGAGCAATTTTTTCATATTTTGACCACATAGGTTGGGATCGATTCAGAAATTTCTATTCCTGAAAATAAGAAGTGCTTCATGTTTTTATTTTTTGCTGAGTTCAATCTATTCTTATCAATATTATTAAAAAATGAAGCCTTCATTGAACCGCTTGCACTTCGTTAACTAAGGGCCATTAATAAGAACGGGAACTCAATTAGTCGAACAGTTTAGATATCGAGAGTTTTTCGATACTATCGGTAGGAAAATAACCCGGGTCTTTTACAGGCGAGAGTGAAAAGGCACTATTAAATAAATATGCTCCTACTTTGATTGTATTACTATAACTATACTTTCTCTTTCTACAGAAAATAAACATCCCTTATAAAGTTATTTACCTACTGAATACTTAGTCATGGCAGAAGTTATTCATTTACATTTAAAACCTGTGGCTTTAAAATGAATTAAATTGCAGATAATTATTTATAATAATTATTATTAATTATGTTACAGACAACGCTAAATATAGCATGTAATTGGTTTTTGAAACGAAATTAAATTATCTACATGTTTATGGTGATCTCATCGTAAATTAATTTTAAACTATTTGTATTTAGCCCGAATACTATCGATAGTTTATCAATAAATAGTATCCAAGCAACACTATTCTCAATTAATATCCTAGACCACCAATTAAACCCGCTCTGCAACTTTAACAAGATACAAAAGAAAAAAAAGTCTAGAAAAGAAAAAACCGCCTTTAAAAGAAATTCCCGAATGGACGCGAGCTTTTTCGTTCTTTCCACTAAGTTTTAATGATGTCAAAGAAACAGACGTCTGTCTGCAAGTTGGACTATTTTGATAGGATTCGAGTCAGCTTGTTAGGTCGGTATTGATCATAGAAAAACTTTGATTAAAGTTTTTGCTTTTTAATGACATATTGTAGTGAGCTCAGGGGTCATTGATATAACAGGCATTGCGGTTTAGCCAGGCTATCAAGGTGGTGTTAAGTTTGCGAAGTACCGCCTGACTTGATGCAACTATTACCAGTTTTCCAATGCTAAGAAGGTTATGGTTTTGGTGCCTAAATTATGTGAGAGCTCGCTCCGTCGTCGACTCTTGTGATCGACGATTTGTGATTGGAATTATGATTTGTGATTTTACCTGTATCAGTTCCTAATCTATACAATGCTACAATAATTCTAGATTATACTCTATTGGTAACCTTTCTTCAGAGAAAGTAGGAGGTCATCCGCAGAGGCAGCAATTTGAAAAAAATACCCAAAATTATTATGTATGTACAGTAGGCTGCAAAATTGCATACCTAGGGCCACTGCAAACGATTGAAGTTTTTACAAAAGTGAGTAATTATTTTAATATAATTGTCTCAGAATACTGTAGTACCAGTTAAGACACATCCGAATCTTTAATAAATATTTCAAGAGCTATATAGATTTCCAAGAACGCTTCAATCGTTTGAGGTGGTACTAGGTATGCACTTCTGCAGCCTACTGTACCTATATCTATTTTTCGGAATTGTATTATTGTTTTCGAGTAACTGATCCTATCACTTCTGCCTTTCAATTGACAATGAATAATCTACACTGCTATTATGCCGTACTGCAGGTGAGACATATCTGTCGGTGTCTAACAATACGAGCATGCAAGTTTAATAACCACTAATACTAATTTCCTGTAATCCTGTCTAATTCTAACTGACTGCGGCATTAGGGATTAGATTCCACCTATACTTAGGCCCGTATTTATAATCAGCCCTCAAGAGTGACAGCGAGTTTGAGTTCGTATCAGAAACGTCATTCCAATACAAAATGAACTGTCAAATCCGCACTTAATATTGCTCTCAATCTTGAGATCGCTTTATAAATACGAGCCTTAGTTGTCTAGTAGGCTCAAATTTGAGATGCTAATCCGGAGACCCACTACGGTGTGAATTCAACTGAAAACTTAAAAAAAAAACAATTTTGAACATTTTGACAATGTATGAATGAGTAATCTAAACGGCTCATAAAGCAGATTATTCGACCATACGGACTGAGCATATTTTTTCTAAAATATGGTTGTTCTACAAAATATATCGGAGACACTATGTGGTTTAACAACTGTTCCTCAGGATCAAACGCAAGTTGGTTTGCCTGTCGTCCAACCAGCTTAGAAAGAGTCGTAATCCCTCAGGAGTAGAACCTACAGCCTATCAAAGATTCCGTTCAAATTAACCGTTTCTACGTGACGTGACGTAGGCAGTAGTGAAAAGCTTTTTTGTGAGTATGCGAAATGTATGGGAAAACCAATTACTCACGATAATCCCGTAGATTAGGAAAACGCGCCCGATTTCGAACGTGATCGGATAACTGCCTCATGGTCTAACGGCTTGAGCCTTGGAATTCTTATGCCTTGGGCTCTTGAGTTTGAAATTCGCATCAAGTTGATATTTTAAAATTACTTCGTAAAATGGTCCCTAGCTTGTATTACCTGACACGAAGTGCTGAGGGATTTTATATGGATTCGAATGTTAATAAAATAAGTCGAGGTATCAAAACTAACCATCAAACATGTGTGGCGGCCATTTTGAATAAAGGCCGAAACCCAAAATTCGATTTTTTTTTAAACGATTACCTATTTTATCTTCAGTTCATGGAAAATCAGTTTATTATTCTTTAATAAAGTACAAAAAAGGTCTTCATTTATACAGCAGGTGTTCCTAGTAATTTTATGGTAAAATATTCCGGCCGCCATCTTAGGTATATCGAAAAACAGGTGCATCGAAAATAAGATTAGGGAAGCAGAATACAGGTCAATTTATTTAATTTATGATTCCGCGTAAATCATATTGAGTCATCAGTCTCTGTCGCTGGTTTTTATGGTGGTAGTTACACTATCTATACCATGGCAGAGTGACCCAAAACTTGGCAGTTAGAAGAATAAGTGCTAGCTAGTAATTGTAGTTCTTAATAATAACTCGCAACATCAATTTATCTGCAGCACATAGGGTTGGTTTTTGTTCAGCAAAGTTCTAAAACACCAGGAGCTGTTGGCACAATTACTGGCACAATTGATGACAAAACTTGGGCTGCACGGTTTGTTTAGCACGGTGATCGATCGATTTTATCCTAAATATACACAGGCTTGCCTGTATTAGCTTCTTTTTTGAGATACTTTTCTCCCAAGACTAGAATCAAGAGCAAACTCATATACGTATACTAACTTTTCAATCTTACTTTTTGGTTATTCCTACATCTTCTTCTACAACAAGTCCATCAGCCTAAAAGGAAATAAACTCAAAAACTACTTAACCGAGTTTAAAAAGTTTTTTACTATTAATAAGCTACGTTCAACATGGGCCACCAATTTTACCTCGGCAAACTACATCATTTCCACCGGAACTTTTTTAGCAGCGGGTGACATCGCTGACAGAAAGCTAGTCGTATCAAAAAATAAAATAGCCTAAATTACCTACTTATTTTATTTGTAATTAATTTAACTATCGAATTGATTCGAAATTTTATAACTTGGAACCTAAGCTCAGGTATTCATTTTATGAAACAGCGAAACTCTGTACTAAATGGAAGATCTTAGCACTTTTTTATACAATTACCTATTTTACTTTTCAAAAATAATACCCGGCTCAAACATCATCATCATCATCAGCCACAACATATGAAACAAAAATTATTATTCAAAGAATTTCTCTGGTAATCGGTATCTGTGAATAAACGCTCCGATTGGCAATTGAGACCAATCAATATAATTGGAGCATTCGAATTGTAGGTACTGTATCTATAGAGATTTTTTTGATCATACGTAAAGTGGTGAAAGTAAATCTGCACTATTATTATTGAGAAAGAAAAAATAATAGGACTGCATTTCCTAACCACATAAAATAAAAAGATTCATATAACTTTAATTAAAAATGATTATTTCGTTAAAGTAAGATCTGAATCTGTCTATAGTCCAGAGAAGATAGAGTAAAACAATCCAATAAAAGAAAAAAAAAAACTCTCAGTCTAGTTGTGAGCTTTGTAATAAGACTATTATTTAGAGTAGAAACTTTTCTTTCGAACCAATCTTTTCTCTAGTTGGAATCTCCTTGTTTTTGAATAAGTTTTTCTTTCATTAAACTAGGTCAAGTCAAGTTAAGAAGAGAGAGGCAATTAATCTAACAAAGTGATTTTCCTGATTTTCCTCCATATTTTGTCTAGTCTAAGGCCCGTATTTATAGTCAGCTCTCAAAAAATGTCATTTCAGTACAAAACGACCTGTCAAATCCATACTTAATATTGCTCTCAATCTTGAGATCGCTTTATAAATATGAGCATAAGGTACCTTAATTTAGTATAATTTAGCAACCTTTCGCCCTTTTATTATAATTTATTAATATTAACGCGAGATAAGGGACAAATTACAAACGGGTAGGAATTATGCTTATAAGTAGTAATGACTGGGCAAGACTTAGAAATACTATAGGGTCAGAAAATCAAGGACTATTAGGCTCGTATTTATAATCAGCTCTCAAGAGTGACAGCAAGTTTGAGTTTGAATCAGAAATGTCGTTTCAGTACAAAATGGCCTGTCAAATCAACACTTAATATTGCTCTCAAACTTGAGATCGCTTTATAAATACGAGCCTTAGTTTACTGCCTATAAAGGCGCAGATAAAACCTAAAAGTTTCGTATGAATAAAGCTTATGAACAGACATAAATTACAATTTTATATTTTAATAGAGAATGCAAAGTTTGGAATCTAGTGCATGTTCGAGGCTTTTAGAAATTTAAAGCTTACGGAATCAGGCTTACAAGTTTGATTGTACAAGCGAGGGAACAGTGTTGTTGGTGGAACTATCGATAGTATGAAATATTAAACCAACAATACAATGGAGTTTCAACAAGTGCTGACAGTTGGATGTATAAAAATGTGACAGAATCGTATTTTATTGTAAATTGTCATATTTGATGTATTAACATATTTATGACGTATAGTACTGATTTGTAATTTTATTACTAACAAGTAATAAATTAGCTATTATGATTATCGTAGCAGCTGTTATGTATATTGCGTTAGTTATCCATAAGAAAAAAATATAGTACATTAAATACTGATGGAATTATATATAGGTATCGTGTTAGACACGATCAATATCGATAGAATTTATCGCAACTAAATTTCGAAATCAAACAATCGACAATAAACTATCGATAGATTGACAACACTAGACCTGGGCAGGGGCAGCTCTAATTGAAAGCTGCAGCAATTCAATGCGCTTCTGGCGGAGAAAATTTAAATACACGATGACAATTTTGTTTTATTTTACATTTTATATTAAATCCCGTTGAGCCACAAGCTCGGTTTTTGCGTTTGTCTTTTTTGGTTACTTTTCGTTTTGGATACAGAAGTTGTCTTGAGGGAAGTTGTTGCGGATTTCAGGTTTTCATTAGTAAATTCATGGAGGCAGACCACGCTCTCAAAG
The DNA here is from genome assembly GCA_029255725.1 of Scrobipalpa atriplicella. Classification (NCBI taxonomy): domain Eukaryota; kingdom Metazoa; phylum Arthropoda; class Insecta; order Lepidoptera; family Gelechiidae; genus Scrobipalpa; species Scrobipalpa atriplicella. Next base: position 23,361 of record JARACY010003643.1, on the reverse strand, counting down.
TTGCAATGTTTGTTTCTCAATCAATAGCTTCAACCTCTGGACGAGTTGGAATTAAAATTAGCACACAAATATAGGCATTAAAATAGCCTAATAGGAATGATGCTACTTTTTACCGTAGGAAAATACTTCATTCTCAAAAACTAATAATATCCGGATGAAACCGCGGAGTAGAAATCTAGTTTTTACACAATTTGATATAGTTTTTGGCTAGGGAATAGTAATTAAACTCAATGATAATTGTTTGGACTCAAAAATACAATCCTAGTAAATACTTTTTTAAATAAGCCACGAGGCATTGGAAGAACTGCCACTCCTCAATCGGCTTATGTGAAGGTATTTTTTTTACAACGTATAAAAAACAGGCGTTATAAAAATACGACTGCGCTGCGTACTGACTGGATAAAATTATTAGAATCGAACCCAGAGATATACATACGTATATTTATAGCTACATGTTTTTTTATGCTATCTTTTTATTATTTATTTTAAGTTATGGCAAGAATATTTGTTACGATCCATTGTAATTTTTATTTTTAATAATGAACTTCCACAAAAACTGTGACTTTAACAAGAAGTAAAAAGAATTGTTTGTATGAAATTGGTTTGCTTTTGACTGTAGTCTAGTTCAAAGCTGTGGTCAAAGGCAAAATTGACGATAGAGCGACCCAATATCTATTCTGAAGGGAAATACTAAGTCAAAAATTAATGAAATAATAATTTACAAACAAAATTCACTGCTTTCAACCCGGCATCATGCAACTATCTATTTGACGACGAATTTCAACAAGTCGATAGTGATTCAGCCGTGAAAACTCAAACATTCGACCGCTCTCTCATTATTTGCTCTTTTTCGAGCAAAGAGCAGTTTTGAGCAGTTCTGCTTCCAGCTGCTCGAAGTCGCGAGCATTTTGCGGGATTCCAGCTTGATTAGTTGAAGTTCTGAGTAGTTTTCGAATTTTACTTGTTTCTTCCAGTTCGGGCGACGTTTGAAAATATTTCCTGTGCGAAGTTGTGAATACTTTTTTGCTAGTGCTAGATATTTTAAACATCTCGTTTATTTGTCCAACTATTATGATTACAAAATAAAGGGTGTCAGTTTGCATGAACTCACCTCACACTCACACCCTGTATCAATTGAAAAGTAATACAATATCTTCATATCACGAACTTCTTAGTAAATAAAATATTCTATCTGAAATTCCAGGAAATGCCATCGCAGTCAATGTTGCAAGTCAGACTGAACGATCTCACATAAATAAATATACAACTGGCACTACTTTCTCATTTTAATAAAATTATAATTTATTTTTTATGCAATTACAGTGCTCCTCTGCACAATCTGTTTCATAATTTCCTTCTTGCATTTTAATAAGAACTCAGTATTTCGCTCACTGTTCAAGCGAGCTGCAGTATAAGTTCGTATCTAAGATAGTGCTGTCTATTTGTATCCAAGCGATAGCTATCTATACAGTCAAGGTTTAAAATTAATGGAGCGATCTTCTTGCGTGTGGGTTTCGACTTGATTGACCCGATAAACCCGGGTATCAGAGTTTTTAAACCGCCTTATAGCACAGCTAATAGGGCTCTGACATGGTTTGTGTGAAACTATTGAAGGCAGCGACCGGGACCGAAGGCTTAACATGCACTCTGGAGCACGGAATCTTTTTTTTTCCAGACAATCAGGTAATTCAGCCTGCATTGTCTCAACCAAACTGGGAAAAATTTCACAAAGTGATAAAAAGACAAATATCAACTTTGTGTTTCCCTCTAGGAATCGAACCCAGGACTTTCGATTCGAGAGCCCATGGCTCAGACCCCTAGACCACGGAGGCAGTTCCCGACGTACTGTATCTCAACGCGGAAATTGCACAGATTCACTACTGATGGAGGCAAGTTGGATGAGGAATTATACACTGAGCTAGCTAAGCGCTTTGAAGCGTTCTTGGTTTAATGCTGAAGTGTCCTAATTACAGAAGTGAAGAGGTATCACAGGTAGTATATGATGTGCTGTGAGCAAATACTCGTGATGTTCAGATGAAAATCGTCTTGCTTAAGTTATGAATGCGACTTCCTAAAAATCTATGAATGATAGGTAAGGTAGGTACTTTAGCTTGCAATACCTTACTGATTAACATAATTACCTACTCATTTTATACATGATTAGGACTTGAGCTAGTCTTAGTGCATAAACACAGTAAAAGAATTAAATTTCTGCTGTTTTATTTCTATGATGATGTCAAATTCATAGTCAATTTTATTTGTCATTATCATACCTATTTCTAATCAAACATAATTATGTATGATATGATAACAAATTGAAACTTATTCTTACTTATGACAATTTCCATTTTTTACGATTAATAGTTTAAAAAACAGCTCCGGTAAAATGTTGATGGCCCCAGATTTTGAGCCGTTAAGCCGATAAAAATGGCTTTTAAAGCTAAACTGAGCCGACATAGCAGGTATCCCTTATATGATGTTAATGGACTTCTAATAGAAACTGACGGCCGTTAGTGATGATATGACAATCAATTTAAGGCGGTGGCACTGTACTACATCGTCTCAAAGTTTTAAAGTCTATGGTTGTCAGCATACAAGCAGGCATTACGCTTGAAATGAGGTTAATTTCCCAATAAGTCCTTGTTATATGCAGATTAAATAAATTAATTTATTTATTCAAGTTGAATCAAGCTGTGATTAGTGTTCTGCCAATGTGCCGTTGAAAGGTATTTTAAATTATTAATGCATTTACATTTATATTAATTTGTAACAATAAATTGTGTAATTTATTTATCAACAGGCAGTGAATGTACTTTTTCGCGAGTCAAATTATTATTTAAAAAAAAAAATGCGACATTTTGTTTTACCACAGCAGCCAATAAAGAAAGCGATAATAATCGTCTTTTCTCTTTTTTGTCATATATTATTTCGATACTATCTATGTATATTTTGTTTAACGTTGGTCGGAGGGTTGATCGACTCCAAACCCACACGACAAAAGAGAGTTTAATTTGTGTCCAAAAAATGGACGGCCATGTTCAGAGTTCATGTGCTGACTCTATTCACCATGTATATATTATTGTACTATACTTGCGAAATATATAACCTGCTATGGTAGGTATTTGTAGGCCCTTTATTTCCTTGACAAATGAGTCACCTTCAGTCATGATTGAGGAAGCTAATCGCAAACCACCGTGTACTCTAATGAATAAGAAAAGAATACGAAATGCCCAAACCCCGGGCTTTTCTAATATTCCTTACAAAAGAACCAATTCCCCAAGTCAGATTGCTTTACGACCGAAAACGTGCCCTCTCACCCTTGAAATATAGTCGTAATTTGTGCTGCAGGCTAGCTCCAATCTTTTTGTTGTGAAGTATGATGCAAGAATGAACTTTTCGACCTTGTTTTAAGGTCGAATGTAATAAGGCACGTCTTATCGGCCTGTCCGTGTAACAGGTTGGAAAGATTCATTTTCTCTTCAAATTTTCAGTGAAATTAGTACTGTATAGTTGGCAGCACAATATTTTTGCATTAAGTTATACAAATAGTTTGGCCTTCCTAGTTAGTTTGCTTTAAAAATATATGCAAATGCGAAAGTTTTTCTGCATTATTATGAGTTCTTGCTTGACTGGAAGAAATACCTAATTTAGTTACAAGCTGTTACTTTTCCCGGGCATTCTGTAAAAATCAATAAAGGATTCTTTTTTTTGGTGTATTTTAATTTTAGCAATAGACAACTTGTAATACGGAAATTCCCACTCACAACCTGTACGGAAATACCCACTGTTATATATACTATCGGAAATAATTCTCAACAATTTGTGACGAGGCGGAAACCGCTGACGCCCTGCCTAACCCGTTGTCACTAATGTATGAATGGCCCGATCCTCTGTAGATTCTATGACGTCATTCAAGTGAGATGTGGCGAGATACGTTCGACTTTTATTCTGTACAGTTGACACGTAGAAATAGCTTTTATTTTGCCTTTTACACCGCTCCGTCGCACTCTCGCTCACTCAGCTCAGAAATGATGACGTCACTGGCACCTACGACGTTTTATTGGCCCATTTTACATTGCATAGGTACATGGACAGTTTATAAAAAGAATAGTTCGAAAAGTAAACAGTTAGTTTGAGATTTTGTAAGTTGAATTTAAATAAAAGGTTTTATTCCCTAGACATAAAAATATTTTATCTTTATTACGACTTAAAAAAAAATCAAAATCGGCAGAGCGGAAGAACGGCATTCCAAATTGACGTACTTTTAAGACCTGCCTGCGACAATTTTTTTTATTTGTACTTTTTCGCACTTCATTTCCAGTCATTATCTGAAGCTACGAACTATATATAAAAAAAAGTATTTTCACTGAGAGTCCTAGCTTTTAGCGCCTCAAAGGCCTTTTCAGGAGATACAGTTGGCATCCATAGGCAATGTAATCCTATATTGACTGCATATACTCAAAGGGGGATTCATGCTCTAGAATTCCGGCTAAAACCGGTTGAATGCAGACTCTCTACCGGCTGTCCTGTAGTAATCTCACATGGAATTGGACTTAGCACGATATGCGTGAGATTTGCTCTATCAGAGGTGTTTAGGTATAGGTAGGTTAGGTACTACTATTATAAATAGAAAAGGATGTTTTTTAGTAAGTAAGTATTCAAACAAACTTCAAGACTTAATAAAATATTATTATTATATTTATTACTAGCTTTCCGCCCCGCGGTTTCACCCGCAGCTAAGAGTTTTCCCGTGGGGAGTTCCCGCGCTCTTCCTACCTTTAAAATTGACGGAATTTCAACACAAACTTCCATCCCCTATTTAACCCCCTTAGGGGTGGAAAATACAAAAACGCTGAAACACGTGTTCATTACTTTTTAATCTTTAGCCCAAAAACAAAATTGGAAGATCCTGCCATCAAAATTGACGGAATTTCCATACAAACTTCCATCCCCTATTTAACCCTCTTAGGGGTGAAAAATACAAAAATGCTGAAAAACATATAAATTATTTTTTAATCATTAGCCTGAATACAAAATTTGAAGATCGTACCTTCAAAATTGACGGACTTTCATACAAACTTCAACCCCCCTTTTTACCCGTTTAGGGAGGGAAAATCCGGAAATCCTTTCTTAGTGGGAGGTTACGTTATAAGAGGAACTTGCTCTCTAAGTTTAACGATTCTAACTTTAGTAGTTTTGGCTCTGCGTTGATGAATCAGTCAGTCAGTCAGTCAGTAAGGACAAACGATTTTATAAGTTTAGATCATATTATTGACGGCCCCCACAGCCTAGTTGGCAGTGTATCTTTCTGCTACGCAGAGGGTCCCGGGTTCGATTCCCGGCCGGGGCAGACATTTGAATGATGAATTTAAATGTCTGTTTCTGGGTCTGGATGTTCTTTGTGCATGTTTCTGTGTATGTCCATGGCACCCCGATACAGGGAATCCTAGTGGGGGCTATGTGTGTGATCGTGTATTGTGATGACTATGATCTAGAAGTAGTTATTTTTAATTATGAGCCAAAGTACAACCCTCAGAATTATAATAAAGGCGATGGGCTGACAACCTGTCAATATAGCAATATACAGATCTATCTGGAATAACCCTCAAAACTTCAGACATGGCGGAATGACATTTATTTAGGTCGTTTACGCTCTGCCTACCCCATTAGGGATAAAGACGTGATTTTATGTAAGTTTCTAATTCCCATTCATTACCCGGTATAGTTGGCGGGACAGTAAGCTTTGGGCTCGGTATCACTAACTTGGTTTAGTGACGGAGTTTAATTCGCTTATGTGCGACGACCCTTGCGGACGATTAACTCTACTAAGGTTAGTCGTAGGGTCAGTTCACACCGGGAAAGCGACGCGACGCGGCGTAAAGCTGCTCGAAGGTGCATCTCGTTGTACCAAGAAGTGGCAGGCTGCAGTAATTAGTACGTAAGGAATTTTAATAAAATGTTATCTTTATAGTAATTTAACTATATATTGTATCGTCGTTCATAGTTACAATTTTGTGTGATTGTTTCTATTTAGGTAAGGACAATACAGGCTGAATTACCTGATTGGCTGGTATTCAAACTCCCAAACTTCAGAAAAGCAGACAGGGTCCACTATACACTAAGTTATCGCGCCAATCAAAATTGGTCACGTCATCTCCTCAAATTTAAATCAGCCATTCAGATGTAACGGAGCGCTGAATCATGATTAAACGCCAATCTCAATCAGCCTGGTTCAATAATTGTACGTTTATGTAAAATCAGGATAAAATTTTGAGTGTTGGTTTTGAGATCAATGATTTTATTTTATTGCGATGGTTTGTGTGCGTACGGTGTAAAATTATATAATAATAATAAATTCATTTATTTCAAGCGATAAAGCTCAGGATTAACTGTAACTACATCTATAATTATATAGGGTTTTCATTTTATAAAGGCCAATAAACAGCCAAGCAACGAGGAATTAAAAAAAATATATATTTGTTATTTAAAACCGAATTAATCTTATTTTATTAATTTAAGATTTTGTTTGTTTTCATGGTTAAAACTTAATAAAGTTACTTTAAATCATAATATTTATAGTAAATATACCTAATGTAAACATTGTTACCGTAACATTGGTATAAACTTATAGGTGCAATTACCAGCTCAGTTAAACAACTAACTATTATTCCTAAACCACATAATCGGTTCGTAAAAAGTTGTGAACACGCAAGAAAGTATTTAACCTAAATTTTAGGAAATCGAAATTTATAATCCTAGCTTATAATGTTGCTCTAGACTTGAAATAATAGTCTAATACGAAACTGTCAAGGATAACAAATATTGGTCTGCCTGAACATTTGTTACAAATTACATAAAATTAATGATCTTTTACTATTAAAGGTTAGACCGCACTAGCGTGTAGCTGCAGCGGAGCGGTTGTCATTATTTTACACACTTGCTGAGCGGCTTTTAGGCTGAAATTGGCGAGTCACGTGGACCATTTGCTGCCTAGTCTGCTGACTCACCCGTGAAACTAAAAGGCTAAGGTTCATACCAAAATAATAGACCCTATACACGATCCAGTGCTAAGTTAGCTTGAAAATGAGGAGTTGACCCACAAACCATGGCCCACCTAATATCGTGCTCTATGTACCCTACCACCTGCACGGAAGAGCAAAATGCAAGCCACAGAAGATGCGGTTAAAGTTGCCAACTATTGGGCTAGAGAAGAGATGGGGTGGGCGACTCGATAGAAGAAGATGTTAGTTTTGCGCATAAAAAAATCTAGCATATGTAGAGATTTGTCCAGACGTCTTATCGATGCATCCGGTGACCCGACTGTTGGTAGTTTCTATGCCCAGCGTATAAGTTTATCCATTCAGAGAGGCAATGCTGCCAGCCTTTTGGGAACACTGCCTCGATGTGACGTTTTGGATGAAATATACTAATTTATAATCCTGAACTGTATCTGACCTTTGTTCCTAATAAATGAATTAACACGCATAGGTAAATTCACACAAAATGTCATGTGCATACATAATTCCATCATACTTGCGTAGGAACAAAAATATTGTGTTTGATGAAACTTGAATTTTGAAAAAGAAATTTGTATACAGTTTACTAGACGATTAATTTTATTTGATGTAAAAGTTGTAAATTACGCCGAACGAAATTTTGGCTGAACGTAGTCTTTACATATTTGACATTCTGTCAAATATGCTCTGAATCTAAGGCTCGTATTTATAAAACGATCTCAAGATTGAGAGCAATTTTAAGTGCAGATTTGACAGGTCATTTTGTACTGGAATGACATTTCTGATACGAACTCAAACTCGCTGTCACTCTTGAGTGCTGATTATAAATACGGGCCTAAGAAAGTTTTAAATAGTAGGTAGGTTACAGTACATTCAATAAACTTTTTATCTAGGTAGATTTATTCATTCTATTCATTTAGTTCTATGGGTGTAAATAGGGCTTTACTTCGTCCTAGTTTGAGCACACTAGAGGGAAAGATTGTCCCGCGACGGAAATTTAACAAGTTTCATACTGAGAGTGAGTGACCAGCATAATTTGTTCCGTGACTTGTTTCTAACACTAATATACTTGCTAAGTTTCTGTATGAAAACTAAACCCTGCTGTTCTTTATATTTCTTAATTTTAGCATGTGATTTTAGCTGTGTCACTTATCTCTTCACTTACAGCTGTTGTGACTTTTATAACATCACATAATTAGATAGATTGATAGATATATTCTTTATTGAACAGAAAACAAACAACAAATGAGAACAACTGAAAACAAGAGTACAATGAAGGCGGCCTTATTGCTATGGTAGCAAATTGTACCAGGCGACCTTTATGGGTAAATAAAAAAAATACCATGGAAGCTGAAGGAACTATAGGACCAAAATATTACTATAATATACACTATCTAGTTCGAGTATTTGATCGAACGAGCCAACTAAGTATAACATTATGTGTCTCGTGCTTGTGGACAAATCCGACAATCCTATTAGTGTTATACGGAACACCAGTCACAGGGTTTAGTCTATAGATTTATACTGTACGGATAGGATTGTTGTTGTAGCTACAAGGGATTATTACATTTACGTGCTACCACAGAATAATAAGTAGTAACGTAATGCAAAATCATTATTAAAAAGCAAAACGCTGCTTCGGTCCAGTTTTTAAATCTCTGATCTCGAGTTGATCTGCGGATGGGCGCTTTTCCACTAGACGGCACGTCAACGGCAACGGCGACGGCACGGTACCGTCGACGATATCGTAGGTGAGATAATGTATGAAAATCAATGAAATTATATGACACGCTTTTCCACTTGCCGGCACGGCACCGTCACGGCATGTCATCGATTCCCATAGATATTGTCACGTGATCGTCGCCGTGCCGTCGCCGTTGCCGTTGACGTGACGTCTAGTGGAAAAGCGCCCGATCACGGCCAATATATTTTTAAATAACCTGCGTCTACTATGTTACATATATGTAGGTATTCAAATGGGATGAACAGGTCAGTGGGATGCTCCTGTAGGCAATATCGGAAATTATTCAATAGTAACTGTAAGTACGTATAGTACAGCGTCAATATTTTACGAGACCACGCTCTGCTGTTTCCGGGGTCAGCTCCCGGCATGATATAAAAATGTATATTTATATAGGGCGATTTTGTACATACCTACATAGATAACGCCTTTATCCCTAATAGGGTAGACAGAGCGTCAGCGACCTAAACGATGGTCGTTCCGCCACGTCTGAAAAGGGGTGAGGATTGTTTAAGACAGATCTGTATTATTGCTGTAGTGACAGGTTGTCAGCCCATCGCGTGCCATCGCCTGAATTACTAGCTCAGCTCAGCATGCCTGGGAGGAGATCCAGTTGGCACATTCTATGTTTTTCTATCGCTCCCAGTCCAGCTTGTAAGAAGGATGTAGGAATAATCACTAATAAAAACTCGATGTTTAAATTAGTTATAAAACGTCTAGAACACAAACAATATAATTTTTATTCAAAACAGAAAACATTCAGTAGCAAATGAAAAAACAGTTGTAAAATATAAAGTAACCTGGCACCACTGGTTTAAATAAATAAACGCCCAACCGTACAACCTAATTGTATGAAAATGATATTATTTTGCGCGTGGCATTGTATTAACAACGTTTTTTGTGTTTGTTTAATTATGCTGAGTAATTTATGAGGGTAACTTACCTCTCAGGGGTTACAATAAATGGAAAAACATTTAATTTCGTGTTATTAAGACACAAAGTGGGAAGAAGCTATTGTTTCTTTTGCAGGTAGATGTAATTTTACTTCTCTTAGCTAATTTTGTTAAGTGAACTTGTTCTTTTGTTACTTCACTTATTACTTTTTATACTTGCGATTGTCACATGTTCACTTCACTTACAACTTTTTTTAGTTCATAAAGTTTCAATTTAAATAAGTGGTTACCATTGATTTTTAAATTCAACGAAATCTGTTTTTTGTAAAAACAACAAGCTAGAAAACCTTATAATTCGCTATAATAGACATTAACACGCGACCTTACGTGATTATAAGAGGCGCGGTTTGCTGTTTAGAGATTTTTTTGTTTATTTAATTACAGTGTAGTGGCTGAGCTGTAAAATGAAAAATTGTGGGTTAGCACTATTTTCACTTGTGGCTAATTTCCTTTTTTGTCGTAAATTGTGGTGCTTCATTAAGAAAGCTTATTTCCCCAACGAGGTATATTTTTTTCAATAACATGTCAGCGAATGATAGGTACTATTGTATAGGTACTATTAATATTCTACGAGTTACGCTTTTTTCTCGGCTATAATGAAACACATTCATTTAACATACATAAAATCACGCCTTTATCCCTGGTGGGGTAGGCAGAGCAAAAAACCTAAGCAAAGGTCGTTCCACCACGTTTGACAAGTTTTGAGGGTTATTACAGATTATTATTGTATATTGCTATCGAGACGGGTTGTCAACCCATCGCCTAAATTGCTATGGGTACTTACACTGAAATCCTCAAATCCCTTAGCTGGTTTTTCAGCATGCCCGGGAGGAGATACAGCTGGCACATTCTATGTTTTTTCTATCACTCCCAGTCCAGTTGAAGTAATAAATTACATTGAAAGCCCTTAACTTTTCAATTTTATTCAGGAGCTTAATAACCTACTTTGGAAGTACTATAACGTTTATTGCTAACGGCTTAAAATCGGATTTGCTTCAAACTTATGAAACTTAGTACCATACAATACAACATTGTAGAGTTTAAAAGCAATTGGAACCAAATTTACTGCAAATTACTTTAGAGCCGTTAAACATGGTAGCAATCCGTAGTTGCAAAAATCACGACTTAACTAATATTAAGTCTACGAGTAATACCCGTCATTTTCTATTACGAGAGATCAGAAAGAGATTGCAATAATTTTAGTCAAGATTTACTTAAGTCGTGCCCTTTACGAATCGATAGCATTGCTATTATACCTTGTTAATCCTTTCATTTTAAGCTATACGTTATAATTTATTTAATGTTGCAATTCAATTAATTGCTTAATCCATAATACTAACAGAATATTTTGGTTTGTGAAATGTTCAGCGATTGAAATAACATGTCAAAACCACGAAATGCCCAAATATCGAAATAACCTAAAATGATAAAGCAAATTTTCATAAATACCAATTTGTTTAATGTTACATGAATTGGGTCAAATGTTTAAGTTATTGTGAGCCTTTGAAATCAAAACAAGCTCTGAATATGTAGAAGTCGAAGATGAATTTATTCACTTTGAATGAGAAACGTTTAAATTAAAGAATATTGAAATAAGAAAGTGTCTAGGAAATAAAAGCCATAAATATTTTCAGAATGCTATGTATTCAATAAATATTATAAACTAGAATAAATTATAACAACGACACAAAGAAACAAACGATTAAATATTTACAATCAAAGAAGTTCAATTGTGCTCAGAATTTGCAGCGAAGGATCCTTTTAACTGACCATTATTAAAAATAAAGAAAACGGCATATTATTTTTACTCTTAGCCGTTTCATTTGAGATATTCTATTTCACGATGAATTTTTGACTTTGATTCTTGCTAACCTAGAAGTTGCACATTGCGTTAATTTGCATAACTTCGAGAGCTCCTGCTACTCTCTCATTACTACCAAACCAAATAATAATAAATATTAGTTAATACTACTACCTACTGATAACACTAGAAGTAGGTAAATCAACGTGCCTGTTTGTATGCATTACTCTTTTTTTACGATAACCATGTTATAAACTTCATCATGAAGTAGAATATCTTGTATCACATTTCATTCATCAACCTGCCTACTAAGTCCCTTCTAATGCTTCATGCTCATCAGCTCTTTTTCGTATTTCTTGCTGTACGTCCTCTTGGGGTCGTATTTGTCACAGAGCTGCTCCCAAGTCTCTGGCTCCTTGTCCATGTAATATTTGATCACCTTCTTCATGCCCTGTAACATCAAACGGAATATTAAAGTTTTATTATCCATATCCAATTATCCATGTAAAGATTTAGTTTTCATCATCATGGGGTGCCATCTTCATATTGAAGTTTAGAGGTCAGCATTCAGTATTCCCTGGGATACTCTCTTTAGCTCGTGGTACTGTCGTTCGGTCCAATTGTTTTGGTTTTGGTTTTAGATTGTCATAAATACCACAATAAGTGAGAATCCAGTGTGTAACTTTAAAGTCTTTATCCACAAGTAATGGACTTATAAAATTGTCAATCCAATGGTTGACATTATATGATGTCCAATTTGTGTCATCTTTTGACTCATATTTCTTGGGTATCTCTCATGTTAATATGATATGAAATGAACATTAATGTGCATACAAACGGTTATATTTTTCTTACCTTTTGTTGGGGTTCTGTGCATTTAGCACATCCATTCTGCAGAGCTTCAGAGATGTGGGCTGGAAAACAAATGATAGGATTCATTTTGATGATAGGTTCATAAATTATGATTCTACTTAATTTATTGTGGAGATTATTCTTCTGCACTCAAAATATATTTGCATGGGATGGTATTGGCTTGAATGGTATTAAATTATGATCCCTAATATTAAATATACAGCACGAAATAAATTAAACTTTCTAAGATCAATACAACAAATATATGTCAATTTCTGCCAAATTATTAGACTCAGATACGTAATTACACAGTTTTAATTCTAAACACTTACATTTGAGTTCCTTTCCTTCAGCAGTGCACTTTCCCTGGTCCAGCATGCACTTGGAGTACGCTTGCATCAGCCTCTTGTTGCCCATCACAGCATCCAAATCCATACCATCGTATTTATCTGTGTATTTTTCGTCGTATTTGTCTGAACCCATTCTGTCTTCCCATTTCTTCTCTTCCATCTTCTTCTTTTCCTCTTCCATTTTCTTCTTTTCATCCTCCTTTTTCTTCTTTTCGTCTTCCATTTTCTTCTTTTCCTCTTCTTTTTTCTTCTCTTCCATCTTCTTCTTCTCATCTTCCATCTTCTTCGTTTCCTCTTCCATTTTCTTCTTCTCCTCTTCCATCTTTTTCTTCTCTTCTTCCATTTTCTTTTTCTCCTCTTCCATTTTCTTCTCCTCCATCTTCTTCTTGTCCTCTTCCATTTTCTTCTCTTCCATCATTTTCTTTTCTTCCTCCATTTTCTTTTTTTCCTCCTCCATCTTCTTCTTTTCCTCCTCCATTTTCTTCTTCATGTCTTCCACCTTTTTCTTCTCCTCTTCCATTTTCTTCATTTGCTCTTCCCATTCCTTTGATCCATACTCGCCCTTCCAATCTTCCCCTTTCCAACCCTCGCCCTTCCAATCGTCGCCCTTCCAACTCTGCATGTAGCCTTTATATTCTTTGTTAAGATCTTTGTATCCATATTTCCCGTTGTATCCATCGGACTCGCCGGCGAAGACGTTGGCGATGGCCAACGCGACGATGATGGCGAAAAGTTTCATACTGTAAAGAGATGAAATTGTTTTTAGTATACCTATACAACTGTGCATTTTTAGGTCTATAGCTGTTACAAAACTATAACTATAAAATTAAACAAAAGTGAAGTGCTATAAGTATAATTAACCCAACATCGAAGAATCGCGATAAAAAATCCTATAATCATTTCCCTAGCCTTATGAGTCTCGGGGTCACTACCGATCACCCATCCATGGCCTGGCCACGGCGATGGCTGCTTATTCGATATCGGAATGAATAAGCACTAACTATACTTGCCCATGTGGTGCCGGGTTAGAATAGCATCACCCCATAACTTCCTGCGGGTGTCGTAAAAGGCGACTAAGGGATAAATTCAGGGAATGGGCAGCAGCGTTCCCAGAAAACTTCTACTGCGCTCACCAACCCGCCTGCCAAGCGTGGTGAGTATGGCATATACCCCCACATTTTGGGGAGGCCCATATCCAGCAGTGGACTGCTGTGGCTGATGATGATGATGATACTTGACCACGAGCGCATCAATAAAATAATCCTATATTTTATGAAATTCCGATGGAAAATCCTTTTATACTCTGGACTCGGAGCTACAAGACTCTCCATAACCCAGCTAATTAGGTACTTCAGTCCACTTCAATAAGCTAGCACAATACTATTTCCCAGTAAACAAAGGATTGTGAGAGGGTATTGCAAACGACAGTTATTGTTATCAATGTATTCAATAAAAGATTGCTCATTTGCAATTTGATTCCAGATTTATCGCAGTATTATTTGAATTTAAAATAACTAACAGCATGTATGAATAATATATTTGATTTGACTATTGGTATAATTCCTAAGTGGCTGCAGTAAAATTATGTCAATCCATCGATTTATATTATGTCGTAGAATGATTTGATAATTTGAATCTTCGCGAAAATCCTAGGGATCGTGAAACCATTGTCAAATCTTACTGGAAAAAGTCAGGTCTTTTGCGAAAAAACTCACAGTTCTAGTAACATTTGATACCCTTAACTGAAATAATAACGCTGATTGGTCGGTAAGCACACCCAAAACAATATCTCCTTTGATTGGTTGACATTTCGAATGTCAATCATAAACGCATGTTATTTAGCTAATCAGAAAAAGATATCTATAAATCAGTAAGTAAAAATCTAGCCAATCACAGTTAAGGATATCCAATATTACTAGAACAACGATTTTTTTCGCTAAAATCCTGACCTTTTCCAGTAAGATTGGACAATGTTTTCACCATTGTCAAATTATTTGTGTTTTCGCAAAATCCCCAGGATGTAATATACTGAGGTTGCTCTAATCCTAATATGTGTTTATTTTTACTTTCAGGTAAGTTGAGATCAAAGTATTAAAAGGAATCATACGGAATGGCCATGAAAAAGAATTACATAATACGAAAGAAAACTTTGGGTAAGTGAAGTTTGAATATTTAATGGTAAGTTATGAGAGAGGGGACGAAGGAGCCAATTTCCTTCTTTCTACTAAAGTTTTAAGTAGATATTTGTGTATATTTGGATTGAAATAAAATGTTGACTGCACTAAAAGCTTTTTAAGAAAACATTAAGAAGACAATTTTTGCTCAAACTAAAATAAAATAAGTATATAAGTAGCAGGTTGTTTTGTTAAATCAAAATACGTTCGTTGTCTCTCCGGAAAAAGTCTCGTCATAGAAATAAATTTATCATTGTAAACTGGATTGTGGTGTTATAATTAATAACTAATTTATAGATTTATATTAAAGACAAGCAAAACTTTTATCGAAATAAATCTAGCGTTTCAGATTTAGACTCTTCACAAAAGAAAACTCAATACAATTGTAATAATAATAAAAACTTACTTGATCTGATCTATTTATTAACACAATAAAATCCTTAGCAAACTGTGACTACTGCTGTAGTCGGTAGACTGTGATTATGTCAGTGTCATCTAGTCCTTTTATACCACCAGACAATGATCTTCAGTTGCGTGATATCGGCCATAGTTGCCAGGAAAAAAATTATGATAAAGTTATGGCTACTTTCTTTATACAGCATGTTTAAAAAAATTACCTTGTTGTGGTTTCGTCGGGCCACTAAGAAAACATCGAATTGATGTTATTTTTCATCTACACTTTTATATGTAATGTATCGAAACATTGTGTCATGTAAATAATACTGTCTATTTATGTATTTTTTTTTTACCTATTCATAAAAATTCTCACTTAGGACTTGAGTTCCCTTTATAGCGTTTCCTTAAGGTTTTCGTGCTTTTTAAATTTTCGTATCGTATAAACTAGAATGTGTTATGCATTTCAGAAGATTGCATCTGATACTTAATATAATTGATATATTCTATCTTGCACGTCACCTAACACGTCAAATGCAAGGTTAGTCAAACGGTGCCTACTCGCACGCTCTTGCTTTATGTAACCGTGGGACAACAAAGATTGTGTTGGTTATGATTTTCATAGTAATATTATTTTAATTTGTTTGTAACGTGAAGTAAGATGTTTACGTAGTTATTCGAGCCCATAAAATATAAAACAAAATGGTATTTCTAAATACTAATGCAATTTCAAATAAAAAATACAACGACATGTCAATATATATGACTGATATCTATGTAGGAATCACAGTTATATATTTTGAAATTTGACAATCAGAGAATTACTAAAATGATAATACCGAAGTCAATTTCTATCCCATGGATAATTAACTAAGTTGCCCCTTGAGGAACCTACATTGTATAAATAAGGGAATACTATAAAAATAAAAATTTACTTACATCCGCGAGATTTTCGTATTTACTCAACCAATTACATATTATATGTATATATATATATATATATATGTAAATATTTAAACGGGAAGGGTCCAGGATAATCGGCGCCTAACCATATTGCGTAGTTAATTAGTTATATCATAATTATACAAGGAACCCGTAATTTACATAATTGCTTAATAAGCCACCTTTATAACATGGTAATAACACTTATTTCATAGTGTGAACCTATTATACCACTTTCAGGTGTTTTGATGCTCTCAGTCAGACCAAGGAAGGTAGTCTGAAGGACAAGGTTAAGGTGGATCTACTTGGCAACTGCTTATAGAACATATTTACACAAAAACGTGTTTAATTTTTATATATTAGGTAAAAAATGTATAAAAGTGTGGAAGAGATGCCTTTTGCCACCAAACAATATCGGAGGAAATACATAAAAAATACAAAATAAAATCATTCTGTACATAACAAAAATCAATATATTACCATAATAATACACTTCTGATTCATCAATTGCTCAGTATTGCACTATTTTCTCATTGAAGGCTTTCTATAATTACGGTAAATAAAACTGCCATTGTTTACCGTAGATTAATTAGAATAATTTACAGATAATGGACGTCTGTTTATTTCCTTACAATACAATCCATACTTTTAATATTTAATACTAACGTATTATAAATGCGAAAGTAACTCTGTCTGTCTGTTTGTTGCTCTTTTACGCCTAAACGGCTTGACGGATTTAGATGAAATTTGGAATGGTGATAGGTGTTGGCCTGAATCGGACATAGGATACTTTTTACGGCGGGATAACACTTCATTCCCACGGGAAAACTCATTTAACGCGGGTGAAACCGCGGGCGGAAAGCTAGTGAAATATAAATTACAGTTCTAGGAGTAAGCTATTAATCTAGAAGTAACAATAAGTCATGTTTAAGTCGGACACCTTATTTGCCTCTCTGTGGTCTATTGGCCGGAGCCTTGGGTTAAAAAATGAGTGATATAAAAGTTTCTTGTGAAAGTATCATTGTCATGTTGAATATTGGTTTGTATTTGCATCAAGAAGGCCGTCTAACAACAAAAACCGAACCAACCCCTTCTAAATACATAACGTTTTCCTTTTTTTGCAACCACCTATACAGGGTGTAGTGTAGATGGTGTTCTAAAAAATGAAAGGGGCTACTCTGTCAACGAAATTGAACAACTTTGACAGAGAAATTGTACTGAAAAAAAAAACGATACAAATAATTTAACTTCCCCATACTAGATTAGAAAATTTGTACAGGACAGCCAATTGTGAGGTTCCACGTGCAAAGATACCGATAAAGATATAGTTATGCATATCCATGTAATTTGCATATCCTTGTAATCTGCACCTTATAAGCTATTAAAAAACACTTCATAAAGTACCCCTTTAAAACCCTCGATAAGGTAACTTTTTACATCACGTTTTTTTTTTTATTTCCCTGAAGAATTGCTTTTTGAATGTTGCTCAATTCCGTTGTCTGAGCAAACCCATTCAATTTTCCATAAACCGTCCCTTACACCCTGTATACCCAGCTACTTCTCCAAAGACTATCCCACCGGCGCAGAAGGTATAATTTATTAAAACACCGCTGAGCCTCAATTTATTCCGCGCGAGTTTGTTTCTGAGGGCGAGCCGTGGTGTATGACCTGCCCACGTTTCGATATATGCCTTTGGGTGTACGTGTTGATGTTCCTTTCTATTTTTTGTACACAAAAAATGTTAGGAGTGTTAAACTAAGGCCCGTATTTATAATCAGCACTCAAGAGTGACAGCAAGTTTGAGTTCGTATCAGAAATGTCATTTCAGTACAAAACGACCTGTCAAATCCATACTTAATATTGCTCTCACTCTCTCACGCTTTATAAATACGGACCTAAGTATCGATGTTTTTTTCTTGTGTTTTTTTTATTAGGTTCGTTATATTTCTTTAATTAGGTTTTGTTTGATTAGATTTCATTAATTATTCCTCAATCAAAATATTCTGCAAAGTTAAGTTATTCATGGAAATGTAAATACTATACTATGATAATTAGTTACTTAGGGCTTTGGGTAAATAATACGACGAATAAAAGTACCTAAATAAATAAATAGATATGTGAGCACAACTCATTTAATTTCCATAAGTTTATCAAAGTCGTTTTCATTTCGTTATAAAGGTTGAATTATATTTCGTTGGTAAATTCCAAGATATATATAATGTACAAAGAATTACAAATACCTGCATTAATAGGTACCTACTTCGGTATATAAGAAACAAAAGTGAATAATACAATCAACAGGTTCACTTATCACATAAGTAGGATAAAAAAACTAATTTCAAATTCTTGTGAATCCACGAACCCTAGTAAAAAAAAACACAAGAAAAAAACATCGATACTTAGGTCCGTATTTATAAAGCGTGAGAGAGTGAGAGCAATATTAAGTATGGATTTGACAGGTCGTTTTGTACTGAAATGACATTTCTGATACGAACTCAAACTTGCTGTCACTCTTGAGTGCTGATTATAAATACGGGCCTTAGTTTAACACTCCTAACATTTTTTGTGTACAAAAAATAGAAAGGAACATCAACACGTACACCCAAAGGCATATATCGAAACGTGGGCAGGTCATACACCACGGCTCGCCCTCAGAAACAAACTCGCGCGGAATAAATTGAGGCTCAGCGGTGTTTTAATAAATTATACCTTCTGCGCCGGTGGGATAGTCTTTGGAGAAGTAGCTGGGTATACAGGGTGTAAGGGACGGTTTATGGAAAATTGAATGGTTTGCTCAGACAACGGAATTGAGCAACATTCAAAAAGCAATTCTTCAGGGAAATAAAAAAAAAAACGTGATGTAAAAAGTTACCTTATCGAGGGTTTTAAAGGGGTACTTTATGAAGTGTTTTTTAATAGCTTATAAGGTGCAGATTACAAGGATATGCAAATTACATGGATATGCATAACTATATCTTTATCGGTATCTTTGCACGTGGAACCTCACAATTGGCTGTCCTGTACAAATTTTCTAATCTAGTATGGGGAAGTTAAATTATTTGTATCGTTTTTTTTTCAGTACAATTTCTCTGTCAAAGTTGTTCAATTTCGTTGACAGAGTAGCCCCTTTCATTTTTTAGAACACCATCTACACTACACCCTGTATAGGTGGTTGCAAAAAAAGGAAAACGTTATGTATTTAGAAGGGGTTGGTTCGTTTTTGTTGTTAGACGGCCTTCTTGATGCAAATACAAACCAATATTCAACATGACAATGATACTTTCACAAGAAACTTTTATATCACTCATTTTTTAACCCAAGGCTCCGGCCAATAGACCACAGAGAGGCAAATAAGGTGTCCGACTTAAACATGACTTATTGTTACTTCTAGATTAATAGCTTACTCCTAGAACTGTAATTTATATTTCACTAGCTTTCCGCCCGCGGTTTCACCCGCGTTAAATGAGTTTTCCCGTGGGAATGAAGTGTTATCCGCCGTAAAAAGTATCCTATGTCCGATTCCAGGCCAACACCTATCACCATTCAAATTTCATCTAAATCCGTCTAACAACAAAAACCGAACCAACCCCTTCTAAATACATAACGTTTTCCTTTTTTTGCAACCACCTATACAGGGTGTAGTGTAGATGGTGTTCTAAAAAATGAAAGGGGCTACTCTGTCAACGAAATTGAACAACTTTGACAGAGAAATTGTACTGAAAAAAAAAACGATACAAATAATTTAACTTCCCCATACTATATTAGAAAATTTGTACAGGACAGCCAATTGTGAGGTTCCACGTGCAAAGATACCGATAAAGATATAGTTATGCATATCCATGTAATTTGCATATCCTTGTAATCTGCACCTTATAAGCTATTAAAAAACACTTCATAAAGTACCCCTTTAAAACCCTCGATAAGGTAACTTTTTACATCACGTTTTTTTTTTTATTTCCCTGAAGAATTGCTTTTTGAATGTTGCTCAATTCCGTTGTCTGAGCAAACCCATTCAATTTTCCATAAACCGTCCCTTACACCCTGTATACCCAGCTACTTCTCCAAAGACTATCCCACCGGCGCAGAAGGTATAATTTATTAAAACACCGCTGAGCCTCAATTTATTCCGCGCGAGTTTGTTTCTGAGGGCGAGCCGTGGTGTATGACCTGCCCACGTTTCGATATATGCCTTTGGGTGTACGTGTTGATGTTCCTTTCTATTTTTTGTACACAAAAAATGTTAGGAGTGTTAAACTAAGGCCCGTATTTATAATCAGCACTCAAGAGTGACAGCAAGTTTGAGTTCGTATCAGAAATGTCATTTCAGTACAAAACGACCTGTCAAATCCATACTTAATATTGCTCTCACTCTCTCACGCTTTATAAATACGGACCTAAGTATCGATGTTTTTTTCTTGTGTTTTTTTTTACTAGGGTTCGTGGATTCACAAGAATTTGAAATTAGTTTTTTTATCCTACTTATGTGATAAGTGAACCTGTTGATTGTATTATTCACTTTTGTTTCTTATATACCGAAGTAGGTACCTATTAATGCAGGTATTTGTAATTCTTTGTACATTATATATATCTTGGAATTTACCAACGAAATATAATTCAACCTTATAACGAAATGAAAACGACTTTGATAAACTTATGGAAATTAAATGAGTTGTGCTCACATATCTATTTTATTTATTTAGGTACTTTTAATTCGTCGTATTATTTACCCAAAGCCCTAAGTAACTAATTATCATAGTATAGTATTTACATTTCCATGAATAACTTAACTTTGCAGAATATTTTGATTGAGGAATAATTAATGAAATCTAATCAAACAAAACCTAATTAAAGAAAATATAACGAACCTAATAAAAAAAACACAAGAAAAAAACATCGATACTTAGGTCCGTATTTATAAAGCGTGAGAGAGTGAGAGCAATATTAAGTATGGATTTGACAGGTCGTTTTGTACTGAAATGACATTTCTGATACGAACTCAAACTTGCTGTCACTCTTGAGTGCTGATTATAAATACGGGCCTTAGTTTAACACTCCTAACATTTTTTGTGTACAAAAATAGAAAGGAACATCAACACGTACACCCAAAGGCATATATCGAAACGTGGGCAGGTCATACACCACGGCTCGCCCTCAGAAACAAACTCGCGCGGAATAAATTGAGGCTCAGCGGTGTTTTAATAAATTATACCTTCTGCGCCGGTGGGATAGTCTTTGGAGAAGTAGCTGGGTATACAGGGTGTAAGGGACGGTTTATGGAAAATTGAATGGGTTTGCTCAGACAACGGAATTGAGCAACATTCAAAAAGCAATTCTTCAGGGAAATAAAAAAAAAAACGTGATGTAAAAAGTTACCTTATCGAGGGTTTTAAAGGGGTACTTTATGAAGTGTTTTTTAATAGCTTATAAGGTGCAGATTACAAGGATATGCAAATTACATGGATATGCATAACTATATCTTTATCGGTATCTTTGCACGTGGAACCTCACAATTGGCTGTCCTGTACAAATTTTCTAATCTAGTATGGGGAAGTTAAATTATTTGTATCGTTTTTTTTTTCAGTACAATTTCTCTGTCAAAGTTGTTCAATTTCGTTGACAGAGTAGCCCCTTTCATTTTTTAGAACACCATCTACACTACACCCTGTATAGGTGGTTGCAAAAAAAGGAAAACGTTATGTATTTAGAAGGGGTTGGTTCGGTTTTTGTTGTTAGACGGCCTTCTTGATGCAAATACAAACCAATATTCAACATGACAATGATACTTTCACAAGAAACTTTTATATCACTCATTTTTTAACCCAAGGCTCCGGCCAATAGACCACAGAGAGGCAAATAAGGTGTCCGACTTAAACATGACTTATTGTTACTTCTAGATTAATAGCTTACTCCTAGAACTGTAATTTATATTTCACTAGCTTTCCGCCCGCGGTTTCACCCGCGTTAAATGAGTTTTCCCGTGGGAATGAAGTGTTATCCCGCCGTAAAAAGTATCCTATGTCCGATTCCAGGCCAACACCTATCACCATTCCAAATTTCATCTAAATCCGTCAAGCCGTTTAGGCGTAAAAGAGCAACAAACAGACAGACAGAGTTACTTTCGCATTTATAATACGTTAGTATTAAATATTAAAAGTATGGATTGTATTGTAAGGAAATAAACAGACGTCCATTATCTGTAAATTATTCTAATTAATCTACGGTAAACAATGGCAGTTTTATTTACCGTAATTATAGAAAGCCTTCAATGAGAAAATAGTGCAATACTGAGCAATTGATGAATCAGAAGTGTATTATTATGGTAATATATTGATTTTTGTTATGTACAGAATGATTTTATTTTGTATTTTTTATGTATTTCCTCCGATATTGTTTGGTGGCAAAAGGCATCTCTTCCACACTTTTATACATTTTTTACCTAATATATAAAAATTAAACACGTTTTTGTGTAAATATGTTCTATAAGCAGTTGCCAAGTAGATCCACCTTAACCTTGTCCTTCAAGACTACCTTCCTTGGTCTGACTGAGAGCATCAAAACACCTGAAAGTGGTATAATAGGTTCACACTATGAAATAAGTGTTATTACCATGTTATAAAGGTGGCTTATTAAGCAATTATGTAAATTACGGGTTCCTTGTATAATTATGATATAACTAATTAACTACGCAATATGGTTAGGCGCCGATTATCCTGGACCCTTCCCGTTTAAATATTTACATATATATATATATATATATACATATAATATGTAATTGGTTGAGTAAATACGAAAATCTCGCGGATGTAAGTAAATTTTTATTTTTATAGTATTCCCTTATTTATACAATGTAGGTTCCTCAAGGGCAACTTAGTTAATTATCCATGGGATAGAAATTGACTTCGGTATTATCATTTTAGTAATTCTCTGATTGTCAAATTTCAAAATATATAACTGTGATTCCTACATAGATATCAGTCATATATATTGACATGTCGTTGTATTTTTTATTTGAAATTGCATTAGTATTTAGAAATACCATTTTGTTTTATATTTTATGGGCTCGAATAACTACGTAAACATCTTACTTCACGTTACAAACAAATTAAAATAATATTACTATGAAAATCATAACCAACACG
>JARACY010003642.1:0-31790 GCA_029255725.1 Scrobipalpa atriplicella | reverse complement strand
TCTTGACGTTGCCTATATAAAAATAACCATCTTGCGCTTACAATAAAACTTCCTGCCATGCGCCCGTGTTATTAAACCAATCAGGCGCAATTGTGTAGCGTTCACTGGTTAGGTACACGTGAATTGTACTGTAATGGCGACCAACGCACATGGCTTTGTTGAATGATTGATAAAGCGAAATGCGACTAATTATTGGGGCTAGTTACATACATACTTACAAAAAGTTACGCATTTATGCCCTTATCGTATAGGCAAAGCGATCTCGCCACATCGGAAAAATATTGAAATGTGTATCGCTATCGCGACATAAACTGAAAAAAAAATGTGGGCCTCGGACATCGGAGACCAATTTTTTTTTCATACTCCAACTTATGTTATCATAATCAATCATTATACCATAACTAAAGTTTCGTCAGCTTTTACACCCAATATGTTAAACGAAGTTCAAATACCTACGTTGAGACTATTTATGTAGTCAAGTTCACATAAATACAGTATTTTCACAGCTCATAGGAAACAATCTTATCTTCACACTATTGTGTAAAGAAGGTTGTGTTACCAACAACCAGCTAAATGAGCTTGACACAATTTTCTTATCGACTTTGATAAAATTGCAAATGAAAATCTATTACTTGCAGTTTCCTTCGTGATTAAAAACCATTTTCATTTACAATGTAGATTTAGTTGCATGCAATGTACCAGACTGCACCTAGTCATATTGTAAGAAAGACGTTCCGATTTCGCTGCAGGTAGGATTGTCTGACAACTCGTCACTATAACAATCCACAGTAGGTATCCTTACAAAATGAGACGCGACGAAAACCACGTTGACAATTTGCCTAACCTATAAGAAATGTATCCATGATTTTAGCGTAATGTTTAATGAAAATATTATCCGGTCACTATGATACACCGAAATGCTACGATTATCTTCAAAGTCAAACATAACCTTAGACAACATTGCCTCATCTACGTTCGAATTCAATATACTATAACGTAGTCTGTGACTGTGACCGCATCACTTGACCTAACACGGGAATCGAACCCGCAAACTCGTGTTCCAGACGTCAAACTTCACGCTCGCCCCAATCGCTCCTAAAATAGGAGCAAAGCATTTGTAGAAACTTCGGTATCTCGTATAAATAACGAGAAATCGGAACGGGAATACACGATAGAGGAGATATGAGAGCATAAAACTTGCAACGCGATTTACTCGGATTTTGTTTGTCTTGAGGGTATAGTCACACCGTTATCTCTTACGGGGTAGGCAGAGCGTAACATCCTAGTAAATGCATTTTCTAGCGTTAAATAGGATAAGTTTTGAGAGAGGAACTATGTATTATAATATTTAGGAATGTACACTGAAATCTTCGCTTCCCTAGAGCTACTGATTTTAACTGTATGCCAGGGAAAAGAAGCAGATAAACATTCTATGTTTTAAGCTCCCAGTCCAGCATGGAAGTATTATAACGGAAATACTCGTCGGAGATAAACAAACTTGCAACTCGATTTACTCGGGTTTTGTTTGTTTTGAGATTGCGTACGTTTATGTTAGATTCGGTGGTGTTTAGGATCAACAGGACCCTAGTTGGGTTCGTTTTTGGATGAAATGTTGGGCGGATTTATGGGCAGTTTAGGATTTGTGCTCAGTCGCATATTCTTGTATATGTTAGGGGTTGTCCTATTGTCATCGGTAGTCTTCTTCTTCTGTCGTGTGGGTGTCGAGTCCATAGACCCGATGCACCCTGGTGTCAGAGTTGTTAAACCGCCTAATATCACAACAAATATAATAGGCCTCTGATATGGTTTTGTGTAAAGACCCCTATCAAAGACAGAAACCGGGATCGACGGCTTAACGTGCTACCATTCGATGCGTCCAGGTATATTTTCGTACATACATAAATCACGCCTTTATCCCTAATGGGGTAGGCAGAGCGAAAACGACCGAAAGGTCGTTCCGCCACGTCTGACAAGTTTTGAGGGTTATTTCAGATGGTCATGTGTATTGCTATATTGACAGGTTGTCAGCCCATCGCCTAAATTGCAATACATTAAAACCCTCGAATCCCTTAGCTGGTGTTTCAGCATGCCCGGGAGGAGATGCAGCTGGCACATTCTATGTTTTTCTATCACTCCCAGTCCAGCATGGAAGACCATATTTTCGTCGCAAGATCAAATCCTATTGCAACATTGTCAGACCAATGACGATAGGACAGCGCATACCTAAAGATTGTAAATGTTTCAAAAAACCCTGAGAATCTTCTTCCAATAATAATTTCAGTATTTCTTTTTTTTTATTATGGGTTTGCTCTTGACTCTAGTCTAGGACAGGTCTGATCAGAGAACCGTGATTAATTTTATGCAGCAGAAAAGCTGGTCATGGACCTACGAGTTCCCAAGTCGAAATTGCCATACTCATCACGCTAAGCAGGTGGATTGGTGAACAAGATTTAAAATTATAAAAAAAACTGCAGCCCTTTCCCTGGATTTATTCTTTAGGCGGTATAAAATTATAAAAAAGTTGCAGCCCGTGCATTCCCGGGATTTATTCCTTAGGTAACTTTTACTACATTCGCCGCACCACACGGGCAAGACGACCTTATTCATATTGAATCATTTATTTAGAATCTGACCTTTCATTCACGCCGCAGTATTGAAGTCAAATGCATAATAAAATAGGCATAGTTATGATATAGGTAAGTATAATTCATCGACAACAATAGATATTTAAATCTATTGATGTTTCAAGATTCGGTATTTGTGGGTTATACCTACCAATTGATATTGTTTTTAAAAACTCACTAATGTTAGTAGTACGAAACTATTCAATTTTAAGAACTGCTGCGTTATTTTGGAAACCAAATGAAATAAAAATCTGACGTCTAAAATCTTATTTTGAGAAAATTGCCAAGTGTTTCCCTATGTGCCTCTCAAGACAGGAAACTTAATAAGGAAACGAGTTTCTCCTATCGTAACCTTCAACCATACACTTTGATCTTTCTCAGTATAATAAATTACATAATTTTGCTATAGGATCTAATATTACAATGGAAAGTTTGCTACATCAGATTTCCCTTCACAGAGCGTCTGTAAGTTATTATAATAATCTATTGTAAACTTTAATCTATGATAATAAATTGTACTTCCATGTTGGACTGGGAGTGATAGAAAAACATAGAATGTGCCAGCTGCATCTCCTCCCGGGAATGCTGTAAAAACCAGCTACGGGAATCGAGGGTTTCAGTGTATTGCAATTTAGTTTAGGCGATGGGCTGACAATCCGTCAGTATAGCAATATACATAATCATCTGTAATAATAACCCTCAAAACTTGTCAGTCGTGGCGGAAAGTCCTTTGTTTAGGTCGTTTTCGCTCTGCCTACCCCATTAGGGATAAAGGCGTGATTTTATGTATGTAAGTAATAAATTATAGCTCTTGTACTTACATAAAATTATTTTACTGTATTTTACACGCGTCAGTATCAAATATCAATTAGTTTAATTAAATTAAAAAAATATCATCTTATGAGAATAAAATTACAAAAGACTTCGAAAATAAATGAAACACTTCATTCATTACATTCTCGCTTTCATCCCATGAGTAAATAAATGCTCATAATTTTGAAGGTCTTTGGCAAAATAATTTTTATATACCAAGTACGTTGCTTTCAATGCTTTATCCTGACTGTAAATGAAGCTTCAATGTTGCTGGTTTTTTTTTTCAATAACATAGACATACACAAATATTAAATTATTCAAATATTAGTGGTAGGTAAGGTATTACTTTAAGAGTTTGCAATATCATACTTTCATAAATAAAAATGGCGCAGACGGCAGGATCTGTTTTACACCCATCAAGCGCGTCGTTTTTCATATTCCAACATTACGTGACCTCTAGCAGTGATCCAACGGGAAAGCGCGATGTAAAGACCCCATATTTCCAGGCCACTGCTCGCGTATAGCTCGGGACTCGACTCGAGCGATAAAACTCCAGTCGGCATGGCGTCGAGGTCATGGGAAACAAATATCTCATTTAGTAGGCGAAGTGGAGCTGAGTAATCACTTGGTTGGAGAAGGCGTTCTTTGGGAAAATGTTTACTTTAGTTATGATATGACACGAAAGATGTCCAACAACGGGCCGGCAACGTATTATAGCATCCTGTTGAAAAGTAACAATTATAAAAATGTATAATAGCCAATAATGATCTATCTTAGGCCGCCTGTGTTGTACTTGTCTTTGTGTTATCAGTTTTGTTGTATGAATACTTCTTATGTGCAATAAAGTATTTTTACCTTATCTTAAATATTATTACGAATGTTTCCATAAGTATTGACTACGATACTTTTACTGGAATTCGTGAAAAAATAAGTTACGTTTTATACTAAAATACATCCCAATAAACTGCAAGTTATAAGGTATATCTTATCATTTAATACTAAGTAATAAATCACTTTGATCCAGTAATTCAGTCTGCTTACCTACATAATGGGAAGATCGTATATCATATTACTTCATGGTAAGATCGATTGATTATTTCATACGTGACCCATAATTAATCGATCAGCTAATTAATCCTAATAACATACATACATACATATATTCTCGCCTAATAACACGATAGATTAATACTTAACGTATTTAAACCACACTTGGATTTAACGACGGACTATAATTACAGTATTTTCTAAATTAATAAACCGATTAATCTACTTAATAAGTACTTTTTGATTTATTTTTCGTCAAATCTAATAACAAAATTTGGGTTAGGTGTTTCCACTGACCTATTAACTTAATTAATTATTAATAAAATATACCCTTGACGACTTTTAAAACATATTCAGCTGTTATTTTTCTACTGACTGTTAAATTTAAATACACGCTATAATGACATTGTTTACTATTTATGTACTACTTGTATTATTATTATATTACCCTATACCCAAGCCCTATACCCTGCACTGCAGTGGGTGGATGTAGGCTGAAGATGATGATGATGACGATTATTACGTAATTGCTAAAAAGGCGTAGGTATGTAAAAAGTAAACTACACGAAAATCAGTGAACATATAATGACCTCGCCATACTTGAAACTTACTGGTAAAATAACTTAGTTCCATTGAGTTTCACCACTAAGTATAATAAGTTTATGTTTTAGCAATTTTTATCACAAAATATTAAATCCTAATTTACACGAAAACAGTAAATTATTGGATATTATCATGTAGAATTGTAATACAGGAAACTTTTTTATAGCTACACTAACTTGTTTTTATTTAGGCTAATTTGGTTTTAGTAGGAAAACGTGTAAGCGACCTAATGATATTATTAAAATTATCGGTGAAGGTTTAAAAATAGGAGTCGGTCGCCTTCACACCAAGAGAGTCATTACGTAGTATTAGGTAAGAAATTATAGTTTGACACGAATGAGGATTAAAGCCGCCGTCGGTAGCGAGAAATGTTTTTCAACTACACATTACCAGCGGCCCCAAGATTACCTAGCACGCAATGTATACAATTCCACAAATTATACGATACCCGCTCGCCAACGTAAAAACTGGTTGGCACACTGTCCGCAATTTTTACTTTTATTCATTTTATTGGCCCATTCCAACGGCAAACATTACGCGGACTTGTGACATTTTATGGCCAGTATTAATAATTAATAACTAGTCGTATCTACGTAAAATACCACACAATTTTATGCGGCGTCGAACAAATGATTCAACTTTTGGTTTTAATTGAAACATTTATTATTTAAACTTACACAAAATGCTGGGAAAGGCAAATTTGTTTGTACAATTTCGAAATAATATTTGCTCGATTGCGTGAATAGAGAGCATGCATATAAAATATTATCCGTATCTGAAATTATTTACAAAAAATATCGTAAATTATAATAACAACAGTGAAAACATATATTAAATAGATTAAAAAATCACCGAGATATACCATCAACATCATAAAGCTAGTCTATCTAATAGTATGGCATACATATGGAAGTATGGAAGTATGGGTGTAGTACATATGTAGTAGTATGGCGGTCCTGTTATGTGACGTCACATAACAGTTCGGTTATCTCTTTTTAACCGACGACTTTAAAGCATTATAACTCGTAAACTAATGAGTATTTGGTGAAAATTGTTTCACATTTATTTTTGTATGATGACAACAATTCTAACTGATAATTTAAAAAAATACATGCATATCCCCTATTGTGCGTTGGTCACAAATTTTCAGTTATAGGGTGATCTTGCGGGCTGTCTTTGAATCATGAGAAGTAGCAATTGACATTGAGTAATCTCCGACCTAAATGGAATCTCGTCCGCTTTCCGCGGAGTAACAAATGACGAGTTGAAGTAAGAATTACCCCTAATGGTGATTGATAGCGGCGCTGTCATATTTCGGTTTTATTGTTTCAGTAAGACGTCCAGCGTCGTAATCGGCGGCCATTACGTCTCGCTCACCGATTTACGGGGTTTTCTGATGACACAACTTCGTTGCAAATTGCCCCATAAAAGTTATTTGTGTCCGCCATTCTTGTTCGCACGTACCGAAACCGCCCAATTTCTATGAATTGTGAAAAAGAACAAAATTGTGCGAATGATTCCGGGATCGCTAACGCGGGTCGTATCGCCCGAATAAAAGTTGTATTTTTTTATTTGTATCCACCGTGATAGCCTGCGTGCTCTGGTTAAGTGGCACTAAACGAAATTTCGTGGGAAAATACCTTTATTATTCTCGGAAAACTATAGTGGTGATAATAACCTTTATCAAAATGGAATAAGCAGTAAATACACATACAGAAAATAGATACCGCTACGATCTTCTTTTCCTACTTAAGTTTACTTAAATACATTTTACGAGACTACATACACCTACATATTCATACGGATGCACTTACTACGAACATTTGCTGTAACAAATAAGCTTACTTTAGTTCCCGACTCAAGAAACGCTGCGCTACTAAGTAATTTTATTGGCATCTCTCTTCCTCACGTTCCCCACACATAAAAAGCATACATTGATGTCAGTATAATAAGGGCCACAATGTATGCGTTTTTATCCCGAATTAGTGAAGGCATGTGCAACGACCTGTTTTGGTTACAGCTACAGAATCTTAGTTCGTTCTTTCCTCCAATCACTTTCAGATGTAACGCTACTTAAAATATATACATACATATAGTCACGCCTGTAGGTATCCCTTATAGGGAAGTCAGAACGACAACAACTTCATCTTATAAGAAAGAATGAGCTTTGTAGTTATTGCTATAGTGATGTTGATATTAGTGATCGGTTTTTCAGCAGTTTGCCTTAAATGCAACACACCGAAACCTCTACTGATTCCTACTTTCCTCGAAGGGAACTAGCTGGATAGAAAAAAAAAACAATGTTCCATACAGTCTTATGTTTTTCTATCGCTTCCAGTCCAGCATTAAAATAATTCTAAAATATCCTCTATCTAATAAAGCTCAAACCTAATTACGTTAAAAAGAATACAAGGAGGTTGACAATCCCCAAGAATAACTCCCAAAGGTAGTTACAGATGATTTATCTCACGATTGCAGCTTAGTTAGCCATACTTGTGTGTGTAAATATACCCACACGCACTTTACCTTAGTGTGCGTAAGCTCGGCATAGTAAATCTGTAGTTACGCACACAAGGTCGCATGTCTGCAATCACAACTACAAGTATGGCTTATCTGCAGTCATGAGATAAAACAACTGTACGTAAAAGTGCACGCTCTTTCGTCCAGTAATTTAGACGACCGTCACGCCAGGCGCATGTTAAGCGGCGAACAGAGCCGCGACGGTGGCGCCGTCAGTTTTAAAGTAGTAATTTTGCCTGAAATACATACATGTATGTTTTTGTGTTTCGCGAGAATTGCAACTAATTCTCTATTTTATAATCCATAATATCATAATTACAGAATATAGGTATGTAATGACACAAATGTGAACAAATGTGCTAAAAGTAGCCACTTTTACACTTAAATACTCTTATTAATTATTATAATTATACATTTTAAAATGGAAAATTAGTTGCAATTCTCGCAAAACGTAAAATATTCATGAAAATGTTTGTATTTCAGGCACAATTACTTTAAAACTGATGGCGCCACCGTTGAGGCCCTGTTTGCCCCTTAAGCGGAGTGGGGCCCGGTTGCGCAATAAAATTAAACAATTAGCCTTATCTACCGTCTCAGGCCACTAAGGAGACTTGCTATTATGCTTTTTTTTTGCAGCGAACCTTGGAATTGTTCTTTGTTTTGGAAAATTTATGCGTGTAATATTCTGATTAGAACCAGGAAATCACGACGTGAACGTCAGTCGTGCATTGTTAATTTTCTCGCCGTTTGGGATATAGGTACCTACTCGTGACATTATTTATAACCAGTTTACCGGTATTATATCGGATACCCTAGAAAAACTCAAAATCAATCAATGAAAAGTATGAATTTGAAAAAAAATGCTGCGGGTAGGACTTGAACCTTTGGAATGCCATTTAGTCGCTCGTAAATTTTTACTTACATATTTAAGAAAAAATATTAGCATTGTGAGTTTAAAAAAATACAAAAGCAATCAGTTCATTCCAGGATATTTTTTTTGTACATTTCTCACTCCTTTCATTCATTCCACAGTAATTAACTTAATAATATCCAGGTTGGCTTTTGTAGTAGGTAAAGAATGTAAAGATACTCTGAATTATTGGTAGGAAACCATCAGAAAACCGAGGTTAGCGATATAAACATGCATCTTTTTGTCAGTCTAACTGCGATGCAGATAGAATACTCAAGTGCAAAATTTATAATATGGTCTGAACAAAGCAAGGAACTACAAAAACTGATTGAATCACATAAATACATTAATCACACCTTTATCCCTAATGGAGTAGGCAGAGCGTAAACAACCTAAACAAAGGTCGTTCCGCCACGTCTGACAAGTTTTGAGGGTTATTCCAGATAGATCTGTATATTGCTATAGTGACAGGTTGTCAACCTTAAAGCTGATTTTTACAGCATGCCCGGTAGAAGATGCAGCTGGCACATTCTATGTTTTTCTATCACTCCCATTCCAGCATGGAAATTTATATATGGTCCGAACAAAGCAAGGAAAAACAAAAAACTGATTGAATCACATACAGTTCATCAGTATTCTGTTTGCTGAGAAAACTGCGGAGCCAACTGGAAGCCGTCCATGAATACAATGAAAAGAGTTGAGAAACTTCACTATAAACACTGTTTAATACTTAACTAGTTTTACAACAAAGAATTGTTCCGTCTTCAGACTTACTAACTTTGTTCCAGTCTTGTTCGGGATCAATGCAAAAAATATTATGGAGTTGTATTTATGTACGAAATCAATTATATAACGGGTTGTTGGTCACGCGATTCTCCGCTTAGCGATTGTTTAAAATGTTTATTGTAGTTGTAAGTCAATTATGTAGTATTTGCCGTGTATTTTGTTTGGCAAGTCGGCTGTATGCAGCGGTGGTACCTAGAATCGATGTTTCGTGGCGACGGGCGCCCTGCTTTCGGTTCTGCTGAGCCATTCTAACAAACTTAGATTGGGTAGTTGCGGTCGCTCATTTAAAAATTTATGACGCCACCCTACGTATCGCTGCAAGCTTACAATTTCAGAGAGCAAAGTTTAAACTGGTAATAATAAGCTGCCTAAGTGAATAAAGTTGCCTTGAAGCTTTATAATTTTATGAATCGGTTCATATATTTTATACCGTCTCGATAAGACGGTATAAATTATGAATTACAATAGCAGTTTATACACGTTTCTGTTAAACATAAATTATAATAACTATTACGAAAGTCGATAGTACGTAAACCTCTGATGTAGGTTATCATCATCGTTTTCTATATAGAGTTGAGGTTAGCCATTGACACCACTGTGCAAAGGTTATCGGGCTGTCTTCTGTTCTGAGAAGCATTGTTGTCGGTTACGTGAGCGATAAAGCCAGGTTTACGTACACACATACACGTGTGCGTTCAATGGCTATTGACAACATGTTTAGCGCAGTGGTAGTGTAACTGCATGTGACGCAAGTTGATGCTGGCTGGATTTGATGGCCGCCGAACTCCGCCCAACCGATATTTTGAATGTCGAATTTGGGATAGGTGCTTTTTCGTGCGTGTTTGTGTGTTTCTCTATGTGTGTGATCATCTGATCAGATCGATTCACTTGTTTACGGTAAGTAAATAAAGACTTGTACTTTTTAATACCCACATCTTAATTTTTTAAATACATACATACATACCTATAAATCACGCTTTTATCCCTAAACAAAGGTCGTTAGTTTCGTCTGGTCAAGTTTCGAGGGTTATTTAAGATAGATCTGTATATTGCTATTTGCTGTATTGACAGGTTGTCAGCCCATCGCCTAAATTACAATATACCTACTGAAACCCTCGAATTCCTTAGCTGGTTCTTACAGCATGCCCGGGAGGAGATGCAGCTGGCACATTCTATGTTTTTCTATCGCTTCCAGTGCATCATGGAAGAATACCTTGTATTTGCAAAAGTTTATTTCAAATGAAGAAACAAAGTCACCCATTCCCTTACAAAGACCAATACAATAAGAAAAGTCGTGACGGCAGCAATTCTTGAGAAAATAGATTTACTCACAAACTTTCCAAAGCGCAGATAAGTATCTTATGATTTCCTGTTTTGACAAACTTACTGACTCGGAAGAAACAACATATCTACTTATACTTTTGAAGACTTTCTTCAATCGTTCGAATAAAAACACGTTCATAAATTCGAATTCAATTGAGGTAAAAATAAGAAATCTTGATTTTATTTACCTGGCATTTGCGTTTCTATTTTAGTAAGTATTTCAAGTTTAAAATATTTTATCTATTAATTCTCTAAAAGCTTACTGAAAATACCTTCTAAGGAGAATAAGCTGGCAAGATACCAAAATGAGACTATAAACCATCACAGAATAAATATAAAACCGGCCAAAACTATAAATGCTTACGAAATGTTGCCGAAATAACTGCGCACACACATTTTTGGCGGAACGTAATGGAGAAATTGCGAATGCGGGTATTACAATGAAGCCACTAATAATACCGGTCGTACTGTACTTTCGAAAACAACAAAAGAACAGAAAGTGAAATTTATCTGTCCAACTGTTACACAAAGAGAAATACAAAGCAGTTTCGCGAATTCGAAACACGGATTCCGCGTCGCGTGTTACTTTAGCATATAGAGTTGCGGCAGTGCACTACTGCTTAATTATTTTATTACAAAAGTTGAGTAACATGAACCATGAGATGGAGCTCTACTATTATCTGCCTCCGTGGTGTAGTGGTCTGAGCCATGGGCTCTTGATCCGGAGGTCGGGAGTTATTCGATTTCCACGAGGGAACACAAAGTAATACTTGTCAATTTATCACTTTGTAAAATTTTCCCCAGCTTGGTTGGGACAATGCAGAGTGAGTCACCTGATTGTCTTTTAGAAAAAAATACGTTCTGATGGTAAAACATTCTTCATCGTCATCCGTAACACACATACATACAAATCATTCCTCTTTATAATATTAGTATAGGTACGTACACAAATTATCAGCTCATAATACGTCCCTACTATGAACATGAACCTATCCTGAATAGGGCCATAGTATATATAGATAAGCAGATAAACTAAATTCATATAAGTGAGCACTTGTTACACTAGTTCTCAAAGGAATTGATTTAAAGCAGCCTACAACCTTGTACCACAAATTGCATGCAATACGTTTGACTAAGCGAGTATTAGTAAATGTTTATTTGCCTTCTTAGATCAACTCTACTGCGATGTTTAACGAGTCGTTTAGTAAACACGGTATCATGGTACGAGCCTATTGACGGGTAATTACACGTGGAAAATTGATAAACGATTACCCTTCGACACAGTAAAAAAGGAAGCAGTATGCTGTTTCGGTGTAATTCCGATTAACCCTATTTTTCTTTTCCCCACGTTTGTCGTAAAATTCGAATAAGATCCAGGGATAGTGAAAGAACATTTCCTGTTATGTTAATGTATCAACTTATAGAGGTAGTACTTACATTGTGCATGCAGATCCATTTAAGAAGCGTAGCAATCACTCCCTGAATCATACTTGTAGTTTTTTAAACTGATTTAGAATAAGCCATCTTGAAAGTGACCTCCTACGCCTAAAACTACACGTAGTAGAAAGTTTTGAAAAACATCCAACGCGGATCAGACTTCGGCATTCGGCAGTGCTGTGATTTGGCTTCAGCGTGAGCGTACGTAGGTTGGGTTAGCTCTGACAGAGCGTTGAGAACTGCTTTTGGTCTTACTGTTTCCTAACTTACACTGTACCCCCGATTACCCTTTCAACTGGATCACTTTGATTCGCTTTGGAGATACCATTTGGCATCGATTTCATATAAAACACAGACATGAAAATAAACTTACTAGTTAAGATTGATTCTTAGGATGGAATTTATTTTGAAACCGAAATTATGACATTTCCACTAGTAGGTATGTACTTATGAACTTCTCATAATGCCTACTGTTGCTGAAAGTGACTGAAGACCTCTTGCACAACTAATATAAAATTCAATATTTAAGTGTAAAATAATGACGAACAGAGAATTACGAAAAAGGTAAAGAGAGAAATAACGTCTTATTCTTCTGTCGATGGGTTGATTAATTGAACCTAAAAACAGTGATGACAGAATTTTGGACTTTGACATGGTTTGTGAAACATCTAAATATCACAAAGACAGCAAAGTATTCGACGGCTAGTGATACAGTCGGTATTGTCCTAACCGATCTGGGGAAAATCTCTCAAAATATCAGTTTTGTATTCCCTCCTCCAGGAATCGAACCCACGACCCTCAGATGAGGAGCCCACGAATCACACCACTAGTTCAGTGACGGACTAGCGAAGTGAACTATTGACCCGAATCTCGTCGGACTCAAGCGAGGGCGGGTCAGGTAGGTCGGCGACATTTGCACAATTTACTTGAATATTCAATTCAGATTGTGGTTCGGCAAGCGGTCTTCGGCCAAACTCTATCTAGCTTCTAGATTATACAGTCAAGAGCGTACTACATCGACACGTTAGACTTTGTACGGACATAGAATAAATAAAGGAACAGTAAAAAGCTTTATACCAACACTCGGGGCACGCAAGTTGATGATACCAAATTATAATATTGATTACGATTTCATTCCCCTTTATGTAGAGTAAATCCAACCAAACGATATAATTATTGTATTTACCTACATTTTATCTTATTGCTTGCGTAGTCAATTTATTTATTGAGTTTTGTAGACTTATAAAACGGCAGCACTCTGCAGCAGGTGGTTAACAGTATGTAAAATGGGGCCGAAGTAATTAATCACCAAAACATGCTCATAAAACAGTTAAACTTTTCATTTAAATATAGATTATTGAGGTTCTCACCATGTCTCCCAACTTTAAATCTATAAATCTCTTCTCGTTCAGCCCCAAAAACTAGTCCATACATTTCGCCCGTCCATTTGGCTGATTAATTTTCATAACGAACCCGTTCCAGTGGTTTACTGTCCTTGGGGGGCACTGGGGGCAGTTAGCGATTTGGCGCCGGAACGCAATAAGGGACAGTCGTCCAGATAAGTGTTTATGGGCCAATTACATGGACAAACGAGGGTTATCGACTGAACAACCAGATAGTGATGCTATCGAGGGCATCGGAGCCGTTTTGTATGACACTGTATTGTTTCCTAGAAATAGTGTTGTTCTATCGAACGATTAGAGATAGGAAACTGTACTGTTACGAGTCGATTTCAGTCGATTTGTTGGCAGTCTTTACGATTGTTTGTATAATTTTAATCTTATTTCTATTATGTTGATATATGTGACTATGCTGCCATAAAAAGTAGTAGAGGACTGGCATTAAACGACTGCCTGGTTCTACTGCTGCGCTTTGAAACTTGTTCTCCGTGACCCATGACTTCTTTAATCACTAAAATGTCTTCTGTATCCCAATGTTTGACATTTGAGAAACTAAACCTTTGGAGCGTTTAGGAATATCCCTAGCTTGGAGATCGTTGCAAACCTCAAGTTCGGTCATCCGTACATCCTCTAAGTCCGAGTTTGCTGTCTGTTCCACTTTGAAACTCGCTTCACCATTGCCTTCCAATCGTAATCTGATCACGCTGGCTGACCCACAAACGATGAACATAGTTATGACTCTAATGACACATATTTTGTCCAAGTTGTCATAATCTAGCAAGAACTTTCGTGTGATGAGGGTAGAGACCCAACTAGAGCTCTTTGTTTTTAGATAGGTAGCGCAGATAAACAAAGTTGCCTCTTTCATATGAGAACTAATTACAACCTTCTTTGTTTGCAAGCTACAAAATGAAGAAACGAAAAAGCAAGATAGCTTCCATTATGTGATCCCCAGCCTGTACAGTGTTATTATTTTCAGCGAAATATAGCTGAGATAGCGGCGAAAATGACCCCAGAAACTGGAACGCAGTGTATGAACGTACATATCATAAATTCAACAATATAAGGTTTCCCCGCAGCTAGTTGCCTTTTCGAGTGAACTTCCTTTCAGCCGGGAATATGTTCGGCTTGTTTTGTTGTGTTTGCAAGTTAGGAACGGCAAATTGTCGGATTACACAACTCTAAGTTCCTCGGTCAACACTGCAGCGGAATCTTCTAAGGCCCAAACCGAGCGCTGCGGGTTTTTGTGTTCCGATGCGTAATTTGTTTATTTGCAAAACATGAGCAAAACCAACATCGTTAGCGTTACACTGTAATTCACTCGTAAATATCACAATGTTGATGTTACAACTTAAATGTTATATTTGTTTTGTGTAAGGGGATTTTCGCGGGGTGCCTATTAGCTAAGGCTGCGGCTTGAGTTGTTTTCGGAGCTGTTTTTCTTTTGAATAATAATGAAATTTTAGATGTTTGCCGTAAATTCAGTGATTTATGTTTGTTTCCTTTCGCGGCGGACCATCCGTTCGCTCGGACTTCCTTTTGGCGGCGTGTAAATAAGCTCCCGGCATTTTGTTGCCGTTTTCACTGTTGTAAATTGTATGAGAAAAACAGTGGCCACTGCCTTAAGGCCGGCTGCGAGCGCGGCCGCTCTCTTTACATATTTATGAGATTTTATAAAAACAGTACTTCACAGTACTTCATTGCAGGATGCTCGGGTGTTTTTGTTTGAAATAGTCCGTCTTTTGTTCATTGTTTCGCCGCTGTCAGAGTTCTAGTTTCTACATCAGTTTATCCCGAGGCGTTTGTAGTCAACGGCAAAGTTTCCTTATTATGGTCACGTGTAGTGACAGGCAACA
This sequence comes from Scrobipalpa atriplicella, assembly GCA_029255725.1. NCBI lineage: Eukaryota > Metazoa > Arthropoda > Insecta > Lepidoptera > Gelechiidae > Scrobipalpa > Scrobipalpa atriplicella. The sequence continues at coordinate 16,471 of JARACY010003642.1, read as the reverse complement.
AGAAGATGGTGGTAAGATAAACAAAACATTGTTGTTGCGTCACTCGAGACGGTCCAACTTTGACATAGCCCATGTAGTTGCGAAGAAAAACTAAACGCGTTATATTTCTGAGTCGCCATTGAATACTGAGCAGAGTTTGATAGTTTGCGTAAGTGGCAGTTAAGAACTTTTCAGACTGCTCTCTGACTAACAAGCTGATCGTTTGGATAAACAATTAGCAATCGACTTTGCTGCTAAATCGGGCGGATTCATTGGGTCGGCGGCGTAACGAACTTCTTCCATCGAAGACTCGAAGTACTTTATAGCGGAAATAAGTTCCGCATTTACATCTTTAGAAATGTTATTTTATCTCCATTTCAGACAGTAATTTTTTCCAACGAAATTATTTTCTTGATGTTCTTATCGAACATGTTATATCAATTTTCCAACACAAAATTGAGTGCTATAGCATCGTCCAGTGCAAAGTCTGCTCTTTGCCGTCGACGGCACGGTCGAATAAATCTGGCGTCGCATCGCCCGATTCGGCCGATCATCGGTGTTTGCGTGGAAACCGTGGCTCGGGTCTAGCTCAGGGTTACTCAAACTTATGGTTAAGTACTTATGTTTTTCTTCTTTTTGCCTCATACCTATGTACCCCTGTAAGTTCCCAGACAACAGCGGTAGGTATACCTTATCATAAAAGTAAATACTTAAAATCCAAATGTAGAACATACTTAATTAGTACGGTTTAAGTATTATATTTTGATTTTAATGAAAATTTATAAATACAGTACTTTTTTTTTATAAGTATAGTATTTTTATCTCATGACTGCCGCTCGGCCATACTTGTGGTTCTACGTACAGACACGCATGCATGTGTGCCTAATTTCAGGTTTACTATGGAGAACTCACGCACAATCAAACAATGTGCGTAACAAAACACACACAAGTACCTATGGCTAAGCGTCAGTCGTGTGATAAAACAATTATAGGTATATTAAAATGTGCTAGATGAGCTGGGCTGGGCTTGCTTTTTGATGCAAAATTAGTCTTTTTCAGGAAGAAATATTGGAGTAAGTTTGTTTTTTTTTTTCGCAACCCGTGAAATGCACCCGACTTTGAGTAACCCTGGTCTAGCTCAACCGGTCTCCCGGACTTCCTCCTTCTCCGGTGTAAATAACCGGTACGGCGCCTCCCTTTGTTTACCGGTTTAACGGTAGTAAATTGTAAGGTAATAACGGTGCGGCTGAGCTCGAACGTTAGCCGGATGCAATACAATTCTTTGCTCCTCCATATTCATAGAGAATTTGGTAAAAATGCCGCAATATCTCGAATCTTTAAATATAACTTTTTAAATTTAACTGCCTCCGTGGTCTAGTGGTCTGAGCCATGGGCTCCTGATCCGGAGGTCCTGAGTTCGATTTCCAGGGAGGAACACAAGATTGATATTTGTTAATTTATCACTTTGTGATTTTTCCTCCTTAGGACAATGCAGGCTGAACCACCTGATTGTCTAGAAGAAAGAAAATTCCGTGCTTTGGAGGGCATGTTAAGCCCTCGGTCCCGGTCGCTGTCTTTGATAGTGGCCGTTACACAAACCACTTTCGAGGCCTATTAGCTTAAGCGGTTTAAAAACTCTGACACCAGAGTTTATCGGGTCTTTCGATTCGAAACCCACATGACAAAAAAAAAAAGACTTAAATCGTTTTGTATGCACACGAGTCTATGGGTGTAGCGAAGCACCTTATTAAGGCATGTACGTAACGTACCATGGATTATGAAGTATGAAATTGCTAATAAAGGGTAATTGCCATGAAGTTTTAATAGCTAATGGTAGGTTTTAAAAGGTTAATTATACTTGAGTAACGAAGCCTGAGCCAGCATTTTTAAAGCTTGAACTGCTTTGCGGCGTTCGATAAATCGAGACTTGGCGCCAGACCGAAAGCCTGATTTGTAGACACCATTAAACTATCATCAACCTTTTTCACAAAATGTTCTTACTTTGCTGCGCAATAAGCTTACAGTCTTTTCGCGGAAAGCTACATAAAAGTGACATTAAAGATTAAACGGATGCAAACAAACTTTGGGCGTTCGACAGGCTTTCATGTCACCAAAATTGATTTTAACAATATTTGTTTGTGATCGTATGAAAGCGGCCGCGAGCATGTGTTGATGACGTCAACATTGAGTTCATTAAAGCGAGTGGTCGGCGGAAATTGGCGATCGTTTTTGCCTTTTTGCACGCGCGTCACGTGCGGGGATGTCACGACTCACGACGCGACGTCGCCGGTTGTTGCGCCGCTGACCACGTCGACGACGGGACGACGTACGTGCAACCGCCAACGTTACGCAACCCTATGTCTGACACGACCTTTACATCACGTTTCTTTTGTTTTCTCTTAGATTTTGCTGAGAAAAATAACTACTAGGACATGTGATAACACGTTTGCTGGTTTTAGTATTACCTACCTAGGTTTTTAAAATAGCGTTGACAGCTTTTTCTTAGTGATATTTTCGTTTAACTAAAATACATTGCTAGATCTCGCTAAAAGTCGTTGTTAATGTGTTTTGGTCTAGATTCCAAAAGAAGTATCGAAATTCTCATCTGCGCTAAAGTTTCGTCATGATATTTTCATTTAAAAAGGAAACTTTTGAAACTAATATCAAAAGACGTCTGTGTAAATGCGTGAAGTGAAAATTGTAAACATATTCCTGGGCGAAACAATTTTCGCCGCTGGAACTCGCTCCGACACTTTTGGCAGCAGTTTTGTTAATTCAAAAGTTGCCGTGTTGTCCTCCCGTTGTTCCTAAAGTTTGCTCCCGATGCTGTACATGATTATTTGCTGGGAACTAAACGGGTGAATACAGAAAAGTTTTCATTCGTGCAGAAGAACTGAACAGTTGAAACCACTACTTTAAAAATAAATTGAAAATATCTATATAGTCGGTTCAGGCACCGTTTCATATTAGAGTGGTTGGGAGTATTTTCTCTCTCTATGGCTCGTATTTATACAGCGATCTCAAGATTGAGAGCAATATTGAGTGCGGATTTGACAGATAATTTTGTACTGTAATGACATTTCTGACGCGAACTCAAACTCGCTGTCACTCTTGAGAGCTGTTTATAAATACGGGCCTATATGCCTGAAGTTCTGAATTCGATCCGCCATTAAGCAGATGTTTTACTATGAAATAAAATCAATCAACATCATTCGTATGAGTGCCGACTAATACAAACCTAATGTCTGTCTAGTCTTATGTATTTCATACATTCAAAAACAATCATTATGTTCAGATGTACGCAGGTTGAACGTGTGTTTTTGTCCGTATGGTTTTGTCCAAAATGGCAAACTCGCGTGGCTTGCGCGCGGCGAGCGCGGGTCTTGCGTGCGGCCAATTTGTATGAAATTCGCGTCCAACCCGCGAACACAGCCTTATTCCTAAGCCTGAACTTAACCTAACCCTGAGCCTATCTTATTCTAGTTCACCCACTGCTTCCCGAACTAAAAGGTAGGTAATATTTCCCGCAGATCTTTATTACTTCGATAGCATTGCTATTCGTCCAACGTTTTGCTCGATTAAGTCTCCCGAAGAGCATTTACCCGCTGTTTGGCAACGTTCTGAAGTACTTAGGGAGCAATTTCTTTCTTACATTCATTTCTGCAAAGAATAGGCACTTATCTACAAGAATTTTTACGAATGTCGGTAATTTTAAGTTTTTCATTGAACAGTTTCTGTCGTACGGTCAAGGAAAAACTACAAATCTTAAAATGAGAAAAATCTGCAATGTCAAGTTTTTTTTTTCACAGAAAATCTCTGCATTCCCACGATACTCCATTATCAAATTTATGGGACCCCATAAAATCACCTTTTGTTTCCCCAACGGTCCTTAACCTATTACCGAAAGTACCAGGCTGGCATCATTTGAAAGTGGTGAATGAAACAATAGCTCCCTAACACTTACAATGCACCTAGCGTCCGCACTTTATGACGCCAAAGCCATCCCCTGCATACAAATCGCATCGGCACTTTCCACTTTACTGCATCGTTAACCGACGTGTTTCGCCGTCGACGTGCTATACCGTTGCCGTGTTATGCCGTCGAGTTTGTGCGGATCAAAGGTTAAGTTGTCAGTTGCTTCTGTAATAGCGGCGTCAAGTTGTGTGGTAGTATCTCGAATGGTTGTGCCCTGAAGCTGTCGCCATATAGGAAAGATGAGTGCTATTGTTGTACATTAAACATGCAACTCAAAGACTCATTGGTGCGGTTGCTTATGAACTTATGAATATATTTATTTTTTGAACAAAGGGAGATTAAAACCATGAATACCTATTATTTGTGATGGATGACGATGACTGTAATAAAAAAACAAACAAAAGCAAATAACGCGTCAGTTAAATTATTATATTAGAAGCTGACAAAGCTACGTCAAAAGATAATGATGAACGCAACATTAGCATGCTAAATGGTGTCGTGGACACAATAAAACTTATTCAACCTTTTGAGTTCAAGGTGAATTGAATACTAAACATAAATACGTGACCATTCTAGACCATAAATAGCAAGTCGTGCTGGCGTCCATAGACTACAGTGACGGCTTTTCGTCGGATAGATGCTGCAGGTATGCTTTTATTGTACTTCAATGTCACTGTTAAAAAAAGTATGAAATTAAGTAGAGCAAATTCCTGTTTCTAAAATAATATTAGAAATAACAAATCGCAAATTTCATCCGCCGACAGGATTTGAATCCGCGTCTTTGGAAAACCGGCCCAACGCCCTTTTTGATTTGTTATTTCTAATATTATTTAGAAATACTATAGCACTGTGAGTGCAAAAAATCTATAACAAATGCCTGTTGTTCAAGCGTTCTATGGGACTTAGGGACTAACTAGGCCCTTATTCATTCCTAGTATCTACCTATACAACGTGTAACAGAAAGGGTATATGCATCGAGAAAAGTGTGAATCTACCCATAAAACTGAACAACTTTCCCTAAGGAACATAGGTCGAAATACGAAAAAAAAATTTTGACTTCCCATACTAATTACGCTATCAGCTGACACATTTTGTATGGAAGGTCAATTTTTTTTTTCGTTTTTCGACCTATGTTCCTTAGGGAAAGTTGTTCAGTTTCATGGGTAGATTCACACATTTCTCGATGCAGTTACAGCAACCATGGAGTTTTCATAAACAAATACCCGAGAAAACTTCATCGGTTTGGAGCGGCCCTGGTATCCTAAAGAGTTGGTTGACTGTACGCTTTCTTTTGGTTATACTTTTTTTTACTAAACGAGATGTTCACGTACACCAATTTACAAAAAAAAAAAAAATTACAACAAGTAGGTACTTAAGCTTTGATGTAAAAATAAATGGTCTAAAATCGCGCAATAAAACATAAACAACTTAATCGTGTTTCGTACCTACTTTCTCTAGTTTTGAGGTTGAGTGGCGAAATGTTTTTTTTTTTTTATCTCATTACTGAGCGTTGATAGTAAACATTAGTGTTACTTGTCCAAAACTGTAACGTCTTTTATTAAAAAAGTAGAATAATTTAGGTTAAATGCAGAAGTGAAAAATCAGGTAGGTAAGTTTTTTTTTTTTTCATTAAATATAAATCGAGATTGAATTTCAGACGACATTATTTGATCAAAGACGATCAAATACCTTGTCTATGTATGGATATGTTACACAAAACTCGGGCATCTCCTTCGATGAAGCAAATTCTTTAAGACATGACCGTCATCAAAAATGTGTTTGACTTCATTTTGATCTTATATTATAACAGCGAGGCATTTTCTGTGATGATTTAAAAGAAGCCATTTTAAAATGTGTCATGGATGGAACACGTTTGATAAACATAGATACACATTACACACACTAATATTTCGCACTTTGCTCGTGGTCAAAATGGTTAGTGCTTTTTTATTCCGAAGACAATTGTAAAGCAACCATCGCCGATGGGTGACCGGTAGTGGTATAACAACTCGAGCGTTTCCGTGCTTCGGAAGGCACGTTAAGCCTTTGGTCCCGATTAATGTCGTAGATATAAGTCTCAGATTAGATTATAATCTAGGGGATTGAAGGAGGGTACTGGTTTTTACACAGAGCGACTGCCATCTGACCTCCGCAACTCGGAAGCGAGCTGATCATGTGAAATACGGGAACTGGCTAGGGATATGATGATAATATTCATCTGGTCTATCCTAATATTCATGTACCTACATTAAATTAGCAGCAATCACGTAAAAAAGAAACCATCCGTATCCGAAACTCTACGTATAGGTATGTGTTGCCAGACCACCGTATGCAAAAGCCATGGCATGCTTTATTAAATTGCGGTATCTCAAATACGTTGTATTATGGACCAGTCAAGCGGCCACTTTGTCCAATCTGATTTTCAGTAACATGCCTGCACGTTTAAAACAAGCGATTTCATTTGCCTATTAATTTATTGGCCGAAAATGGGGAGATGAAATTATTGTTTCAACATACGAATTCAGTTATTGTGACATGATAACGTTGTTATTGAATGAATATCACTCCGCCCGGTCGGATGAATGCTGATACAATTTTATGAGTCAAAGAGAAGATGGAATACATGTGATTTCTCGTATTTTATTGAATCGGGTTCTGTACAACAATTTTGTCTTTGATAGGACCAAATCCAATAAACGTCATATTATTCCACGTGTGAATCAAACTTACGAACAAAATGTCTAAGGCCCGTATTTATAATCAGCTCTCAAAAGTGACAGCCAGATTGAATTCGTATCAGAAATGTCATTTCAGTACAAAACGGGTTGTCAAATCCATACTTAATATTGCACTCAATCTTGAGATTGCTTTATAAATACTTACGAGCCTTAAACTCGGACCGCTAAACCACATAAAATATTAATATTTGAATATAAATATCATGGCGTATACTGTGCAGACTGTATTTCCGAATGCATACAACCCCCAACACTTCAAAGTTAGAGTGAACAGGCATCTTCTGGGTGAGCTCGCTCCATCGTCGACTCCGTCTCAGTCGCTCACGACCTAGACTGGAGTCAAGATCAAACCCATTTATAATAAAAAAAAAAGACTTCAACTTAGCATATAAATTAAAAAGACGTTAAGTTGCCTACTTACTTAATATACAAAGCATGCAGTTAGTAAGTTCCTCTAGTGGAGTTATGCAAGAAATGTCGATAGAGGAATTGGGTCACACTTGGAACCTTACTTTACATAGGTATTAGGTAGCTATTTCTATTTGTATGCCGGGTATAAGGAACAGCTTCCCGCAAACTGATAGGGGTTGTTCAGTCAACGAAACTGAACAACTTTCATGAAAAAAAAAGATAGGAAAAAAAATTGACTACCCCATACTTTTTTTTTTGCTGTAATAGGTACACTAACAGCTAAATGTATGGGAAAGCTAGAAATTCATATATTTGATGAAAGTTGCTCAGTATCGTTGATTAAGCAACCTCTAACAGTTTGCGGAAAGCTGTCCCTTACACCCGGTATAGATAGATAGAACCTGTACGGGTTGTAGAAAACCATTCCCGCGATATATTTTTGATAATTTGATTTTAAATCACAATTTATCGTAAACATCGTAGTATGTTTGGGAAGAGAAACTGCTGGAATATATAACATTTTCTACACACACACACACACACACAAATCACGCCTTTATCCCTCCCTAGAGGGGTAGGCAGAGCAAAAACGACCTAAACAAAAGTCGTTCCGCCACGTCTGACAAGTTTTGAGGGTTATTACAGATGATAATGTATATTGCTATAGTGACAGGTTGTCAGCCCATCGCCTATAAATTGCAATACACTTAAACCCTCGAATCCCTTAGCTGGTTTTTACAGCATGCCCGGGATGAGATGCAGCTGGCACATTCTATGTTTTTCTATCGCTCCCAGTCCAGCATGGAAGAACATTTTCTAAAGAAGAGCTAAAGATACTTAGATTATAGATAGATAGATAAAACATTTATTTAGCACCAGTACAAATTACAAACACATTTAAAAACGAAGCAAGAATAAAAAATCAAAATATTCATTAAACAACAAACTTAGGTAACTATAAACAAAACAATTTGTAGGCGCTAAAAAGGCGATCAGCTCAGCAAAAAGCTGTAGCTCGGGGCCACAGCGCTGATTTTCAGCTGGACCTTTGGTGAGGTAACTATAAACAAATCAATTTGTAGGCGCTAAAAAGGCGATCAGCTCAGCAAAAATCCGTAGCTCGGGACCACAGCGCTGATTTTCAGCTGGACCTTTGGTGAGGTAACTATTTATAAACAAAACAATTTGTAGGCGCTAAAAAGGCAATCAGCTCAGCAAAAAGCTGTAGCTCAGGGCCACAGCGCTGATTTTCAGCTGGACCTTTGGTGAGGAGAGAGCTTAATCTTACCTAAAGTTTACCTAGTTTATGTTTTGACTAACATTCTGTATAATATGATGACAAACACTCCTCATTTATCTTCACGTCATGATAATCCTCGCGCACTGTCCAGCAAGGGTGTTAAGACGTTTTATACAAGGCTGTTCTAAGACAGTGTGGAAATGTTGAATGCTTCTAATCTAGGAGATTATCCCAGAAATATATTATACTTACTTACCTATTAAGTAGGAAACTCCTGGGTTTTGCCATAGTAAACACAACAAACAGTAAGTCATCTTCATAAAAAACCGAAACTGGCCTTATATTTGTAGGTACAGGTCTGTCTGTATACAATACTAGCTTTCTGTCAGCGGTGTTAAAAAAGTTTTCCCGTGGGCATGATGTAATTTCCCGTAGTAAAAAGTAGCCTATGTTACTCAGGGTGAACGTAGCTTTCTAATGAAATGACTTTCTCTCTCACCTCCTACCTTTATTACTTTGATATTAAACGCATATTCGATAGTAAAGTTTACAAAGTGGTGAATAAAAGTCAACTGGGGCGTTGATTGCAGTTCGGTATCGTTTTCCAGTAATGATGCATAATGAAATTTCCTTAACAAAATGACGGCGCAATATAATGATGAAAAATCTGAAAGAGAATACACATTCGTAAAGAAAAATATGCGCACGTTGGTACAGTATTATTGGTTTTCTTAATAAAAACATTCTTGCTGAAAACTGTAAGTTACTTTTTAAAATATTTGATGAGGTCTAGATATTTCAGCGCTGTTACAAGCACCATGAATCATGATCGTACAGATTGACTCAAAAAACTACTTTTTACCCCAAGAAAACACCTTATTTCCATTGGAAAGCTCTGAAAACGCGGGTGAAACCGCTGGGCAGCAAGCTGGTTTATAATAAATTTCCCGGAACGAGTAAGATAGACCAGGTAATATTCCGGTTCACAATTTAATCAATCAACTACCTTATTTACTGGCACGTTCGCCGCTATTTTAATTTGTTAAATTGAAAAGAAACATAGCATTGTTCGAGATTAGGTTTATTTGCGATGAGCTCTCGGCCGTAACATCGGATCCCTTTGGTATTGCCAACTCTACACACTAACCAAAATTCTGGCTAATATTATAAATGCGAAAGTTTGGATGTTTGGGTAGGTATGTGCTACTCAATCACGCTTCAACCATTGTAAGGATCGGGATAAAACTTGGTACACATTATATGGGTTAGATCCTGGAATACGACATAGGCTACTTTTCACCGCGAGGAAACCTTTATTTCCACGGGATACACTTTTAACGGTGGTGAGACCGTAGGCAAAAAGTTGGTTTAGATTAAAGTAGGAACCAATGAAATGATGAATTATGCTTTAACTTACAAAATGTCATGATTATATGGGTCTCATTGTCTCTCTGAGGGTCGATATGTAATATTTATAACTTCATACTGATGCTTGTAAAAATCAATTAGGGTCTGGGATTATTGCTTTATATTTTTAATTTTCGTAGTCTGCATTAATTAAATAAATATAATATTTTAAAGGCGATCTACCTAGATAGTAGACACGATGACAATTTTAGTACCTAAGTTAAGAAATTATACTTACACCTGTATGAAAATAAACCTTGCTTAAAGATTAAAAAAGTAAATTATAAATTCAATTTAATTTTCATTTTAAAGTTGAAAATTTTAATCAAGCACATTTCCTCTTAAACAAAAAATAACGGATGAAGGTTGAATTAATTTGAATATTTTCTACATTTATCAATTACGTAACTCCGGAAAACATCCGATATTTAAAAAAAGCTGAAGGGTTGGCATCACACTCTTAAGGAGAATAAGTGAATGAAAGAAACCCCCATAAAATAGATAGGATGCGTCAATTCTTGGAAGCTTATAGTGTTTTTCACGGTATTTCGCAAGCTAGTTACATTTAAGCGTTCAAAGTTTGTTGATTGTACATGTACTTAGTGTACTTTTACTCAGCAATATAAAAATACGAATTGTTTTTGCGAAAAAGATTGACTTTTGGCATTTATTACTGTGACAAAATGCATTTTATTTATTTTTGTCCTCTCATACAACGCAATATTAATTGAAACATAACATAATGTTTTTTTATTTTTATGGCGTATTTTTTTGTATGTTCTGCGCACGGCGACATTAGACACCTTCTATTCTTCCATTTTATAACATACCAGTGTTAATCAATGTAATTTTTGTGCACCTTTTATTTACACAATGTTGAGGCTAAGTCAATAAGTCATTTATTTTGTCTTGTAGACAAGTCATCTCGTAATAATATAAATAAGGCCCGAAGCACACCCACTACTGTACTGAACAAGCATACTAATATCTTGGGCAAATAAAATAAAGCTTATTTAGTTACGAAATTAGCAATGTCACACACAAATTCAGTGTGACAGACATGCCCTGATACCAGGCTGGCATAAATATTAGATGGATATTCACAACATAATTCGAGATGGGCTGAGACGTATTGCCCCGGGCAAAGATCGTTAATCTTGTGACGTTGCGGGACTAGTAAATTTCGGCATTTACATAAATAGTTACCTACAAAGGCATATTACTTGTCTTAGTTCATTATCTTCTGAGAAATTAAGGATGCGTGGGTGAAGGGACTTGCCTGTTTATAGTTAAGTAAATAAATAAATAAATCAAACTTTTATCTTTACAACTTATAAAACATAACATATTGATTCGTACTTTTTTGAAACTCCATTTTACAAAATAATGTGCGCTTACACCAAAAATAATGGTCTAAAATCTCAACCATGTAGTTAGTAAATGAACTGCCAAGCCGAGTTAAATGTAGGGGGATGACAAATGTTGAGTTGAGTGGTGCCGTTCCGTGTGCTTCCATTTCGGTTAATAACTCGGTGCTGGCTCCAAATGTTCCTGCTCGCCTGGTAGTAGTTCCACCGCTTTGTCTACTATGCGAGCTATTAAGGTTGTCTGATTGTATGTAGGTAGTAAATGCAGCTAGGCTAAAAGTCATTAAGGTTATTGTTTTTTTTTTTTTTTGCTGATGCATTTTTTGTAGTGTTTGCCTGTTTTCTTTTTTGAGCTGAAGGCCTTTTATTGAGGCTTTCATTCTCGGTGCTAGCTCCAAATGTTTCTGCTCGGCTTTTATTAGTTCCAGCGCTTTGTCTACTATTCCTGCTATTAGGGTTGTCTGATTGTACCTATGTTACTATGGTAAAAGCTGGTAGAAGTCATTATGGTTTTTTTTTTGCTGACGCATTTTGTTGTAGTTTTCGTCTCTTTTGCAGTTTTTTACTCTCTCAACTTTATTTTCAGTTGCAGTACTTTTTGAGGCACCATTTCGCTTCTACGTAAAGTGCGTGCTTAGCTTATTCTTATATATGGTCACAAAGGTCACAAACAATTATTTTGACGGGTTGTAAGAAAAAATCATTAAGATTTTATACGAATGTTAACATACATTTTATTCCACTGTTAGCTGTTATATCATTTTATTACTACAACCAAAGAATGTTGACGTGAGTGTACTCGTGCGTGTACATATTGCAGAATCAACAATACAATATTGTTATATTGTTATTTGTTCTTACATAACAAAGACTTGTTGTATTTTTGCGAATCTCAACGAATTTATAATTTGATGCTTGCTTGCATGTATTTTAATTGTTGTTGATAGGTTAGAGAAATTTCGTAAGGATATAATATCATCATCTCCCTAGGCTTATCCCGTATTTCACGGAGTCGGCTACCTAATCTAGGGGATTGAACGCGGGTATTGGTTTTAACAAAGAGCGACTGCCATCTGACCTCCGCAACCCAGAAGGGAAACCAGACCCAATCCTAGATTAGGTTACACACAATCTTTGAATTTCTTCGTAGGTGTGTGCAGGTTTCCTCACGATGTTTTTCTTCACCGTAAAAGCGCCGAATAAACGTACATATAAAATTCGAAAACCGAAAAACACTTTGTTACGTGGTGGGATTCGACCATGACCTCCCGTACAGAAGGCCGCGGCCCTATCCACTACACCATCCGGGCTTACAAACTATTATTAATAACCTCCTGAAATAACTTAATTCTTTTCGAGCGGGCCTGCACAGATATCTCCTTTGCTGTACCTGCGCTTTTTATTATTTTACTTATTTCCAGTCAGGAATCGGAACCTTTAAACCTCAATCCCTGCCATATTGACACGATTACCTGACCTGTCCAGATCAAACACATCGTCCAAAGCACACTAACATTTTACTGTGGTCGTTTCGGTAGCAATTTCGGCGGCAAATGAATATCCAATTAATCGCGACATTTAGCTCGAAAATACGGCAATCAACGTGTGACGTCACAGCTTACGGTCGGTTTACGATGCGATAAACCCGTCACATGCCGATATGACGGCTAAATGAACCTATTAGGAGCTGAATAAAAAGCTATTTAATTAGGTACAAAGCTTCGGAAGGCGTCTTTCAGTTCTATACGGGGTGTAAGGGACAGCGTCCCGCAAACTTATAGGGGTTGCTCAGACATCGAAACTGAACAACTACCACCAGTTTTTTTTTTATTCAGGAAAAAAAAATTGCTTTTTTATACAAAATGACCACCTCGATCAGACAATGAGCAACCCCTATCGACTCTGATCTGACGCTGTCCCTTACACCTAGTATAGGTAAGGCCAGTAAGCCGCCATAGGAAACCGTGTAGGTATATAATTTTGTAATCGATTTTTAAGCCTGTGATTACAAAGCATAAACGATTACTGCGCACAACTCGTGTATAGTTTGTAAAGCAGGCGCGAAGTGAAGTAATTATTTCTGCACAAACTTGAGTCTAAACCTATATGCAGGGTGTAAGGGACAGCTTCCCGCAGTCAATGAAACTGAACAACTTTCACGAAGAAACTTTTACCTTAGGAAATGAAAAAAATCTGGCTTTCCCTTACACCCTGCATATAGGTTTAGACTCAAGTTTGTGCAGAAATAATTACTTCACTTCGCGCCTGCTTTACAAACTATACACGAGTTGTGCGCAGTAATCGTTTATGCTTTGTAATCACAGGCTTAAAAATCGATTACAAAATTATATACCTACACGGGTTTCCTATGGCGGCTTACTGGCCTTACCTATACTAGGTGTAAGGGACAGCGTCAGATCAGAGTCGATAGGGGTTGCTCATTGTCTGATCGAGGTGGTCATTTTGTATAAAAAAGCAATTTTTTTTTTCCTGAATAAAAAAAAAACTGGTGGTAGTTGTTCAGTTTCGATGTCTGAGCAACCCCTATAAGTTTGCGGGACGCTGTCCCTTACACCCCGTATAGAACTGAAAGACGCCTTCCGAAGCTTTGTACCTAATTAAATAGCTTTTTATTCAGCTCCTAATAGGTTCATTTAGCCGTCATATCGGCATGTGACGGGTTTATCGCATCGTAAACCGACCGTAAGCTGTGACGTCACACGTTGATTGCCGTATTTTCGAGCTAAATGTCGCGATTAATTGGATATTCATTTGCCGCCGAAATTGCTACCGAAACGACCACAGTAAAAATGTTAGTGTGCTTTGGACGATGTGTTTGATCTGGACAGGTCAGGTAATCGTGTCAATATGGCAGGGATTGAGGTTTAAAGGTTCCGATTCCTGACTGGAAATAAGTAAAATAATAAAAAGCGCAGGTACAGCAAAGGAGATATCTGTGCAGGCCCGCTCGAAAAGAATTAAGTTATTTCAGGAGGTTATTAATAATAGTTTGTAAGCCCGGATGGTGTAGTGGATAGGGCCGCGGCCTTCTGTACGGGAGGTCATGGTCGAATCCCACCACGTAACAAAGTGTTTTTCGGTTTTCGAATTTTATATGTACGTTTATTCGGCGCTTTTACGGTGAAGAAAAACATCGTGAGGAAACCTGCACACACCTACGAAGAAATTCAAAGATTGTGTGTAACCTAATCTAGGATTGGGTCTGGTTTCCCTTCTGGGTTGCGGAGGTCAGATGGCAGTCGCTCTTTGTTAAAACCAATACCCGCGTTCAATCCCCTAGATTAGGTAGCCGACTCCGTGAAATACGGGATAAGCCTAGGGAGATGATGATATTATATCCTTACGAAATTTCTCTAACCTATCAACAACAATTAAAATACATGCAAGCAAGCATCAAATTATAAATTCGTTGAGATTCGCAAAAATACAACAAGTCTTTGTTATGTAAGAACAAATAACAATATAACAATATTGTATTGTTGATTCTGCAATATGTACACGCACGAGTACACTCACGTCAACATTCTTTGGTTGTAGTAATAAAATGATATAACAGCTAACAGTGGAATAAAATGTATGTTAACATTCGTATAAAATCTTAATGATTTTTTCTTACAACCCGTCAAAATAATTGTTTGTGACCTTTGTGACCATATATAAGAATAAGCTAAGCACGCACTTTACGTAGAAGCGAAATGGTGCCTCAAAAAGTACTGCAACTGAAAATAAAGTTGAGAGAGTAAAAAACTGCAAAAGAGACGAAAACTACAACAAAATGCGTCAGCAAAAAAAAAACCATAATGACTTCTACCAGCTTTTACCATAGTAACATAGGTACAATCAGACAACCCTAATAGCAGGAATAGTAGACAAAGCGCTGGAACTAATAAAAGCCGAGCAGAAACATTTGGAGCTAGCACCGAGAATGAAAGCCTCAATAAAAGGCCTTCAGCTCAAAAAAGAAAACAGGCAAACACTACAAAAAATGCATCAGCAAAAAAAAAAAAAAAACAATAACCTTAATGACTTTTAGCCTAGCTGCATTTACTACCTACATACAATCAGACAACCTTAATAGCTCGCATAGTAGACAAAGCGGTGGAACTACTACCAGGCGAGCAGGAACATTTGGAGCCAGCACCGAGTTATTAACCGAAATGGAAGCACACGGAACGGCACCACTCAACTCAACATTTGTCATCCCCCTACATTTAACTCGGCTTGGCAGTTCATTTACTAACTACATGGTTGAGATTTTAGACCATTATTTTTGGTGTAAGCGCACATTATTTTGTAAAATGGAGTTTCAAAAAAGTACGAATCAATATGTTATGTTTTATAAGTTGTAAAGATAAAAGTTTGATTTATTTATTTATTTACTTAACTATAAACAGGCAAGTCCCTTCACCCACGCATCCTTAATTTCTCAGAAGATAATGAACTAAGACAAGTAATATGCCTTTGTAGGTAACTATTTATGTAAATGCCGAAATTTACTAGTCCCGCAACGTCACAAGATTAACGATCTTTGCCCGGGGCAATACGTCTCAGCCCATCTCGAATTATGTTGTGAATATCCATCTAATATTATGCCAGCCTGGTATCAGGGCATGTCTGTCACACTGAATTTGTGTGTGACATTGCTAATTTCGTAACTAAATAAGCTTTATTTTATTTGCCCAAGATATTAGTATGCTTGTTCAGTACAGTAGTGGGTGTGCTTCGGGCCTTATTTATATTATTACGAGATGACTTGTCTACAAGACAAAATAAATGACTTATTGACTTAGCCTCAACATTGTGTAAATAAAAGGTGCACAAAAATTACATTGATTAACACTGGTATGTTATAAAATGGAAGAATAGAAGGTGTCTAATGTCGCCGTGCGCAGAACATACAAAAAAATACGCCATAAAAATAAAAAAACATTATGTTATGTTTCAATTAATATTGCGTTGTATGAGAGGACAAAAATAAATAAAATGCATTTTGTCACAGTAATAAATGCCAAAAGTCAATCTTTTTCGCAAAAACAATTCGTATTTTTATATTGCTGAGTAAAAGTACACTAAGTACATGTACAATCAACAAACTTTGAACGCTTAAATGTAACTAGCTTGCGAAATACCGTGAAAAACACTATAAGCTTCAAGAATTGACGCATCCTATCTATTTTTAATTTTCGTAGTCTTCTTAATTAAATAAATATAATATTTAAAGGCGATCTACCTAGATAGTAACACGATGACAATTTTAGTACCTAAGTAAGAAATTATACTTACACCTGTATGAAAATAAACCTTGCTTAAAGATTAAAAAGTAAATTATTAAA
>JARACY010003641.1:0-31802 GCA_029255725.1 Scrobipalpa atriplicella | reverse complement strand
CATGGCACACATAAAAGTTAGTCCTGGAATAGGACATACTCTACTTTTCACTGCGGACAAACTTTCATTTTCACGGGAAAACTCATAACGCGAGTAAAGCCGAGGGCGGAAAGTTAGTAATAAATAGTAAAAAAATATATCCGAGATAGCAAACTCCATATCTATGACATGGAAGTACCTAATTTCGTACCACAATTCTACGACGTAGACGAAATGCTACACCGACGTAGCCAATCGCTACGAAATCTGCGTAAAGTCTTTGAATATTATGCTTCGTGGTATTTCAGTAGAACGCAAATCAGGAAGAATTAGCACGTTTTACTTTTAGTTAGAGTAACAGGCCTGCTCCAAAACGCTAGAGTTTTCTCAGGTGTATTATATAATTAGATAAAATGTCATAATACTTCTACAGTCTAAATTATACGAATGCCAATACCTGCACAATTATACAAAATTTCATGAAAAAAGCAAAAATACCCGAGAAAATTTCAACTGCTTAGAGCGGCCATGGCACCCTAAGGAGTTGGTTGACTGTACATGTCCGACGAAAATAGGTTATCTTATCTTAAAATGAAACGACTGTAATTTCGCATTGTAATAATATTTTACTAATGAATACGATATAGTTACATGATCAACAATAGGTATAAATAACTATACGTTACAGTCACCACTAATACAGTTCGGGGCGTGGTTACAATGCCCCTTCCTTACAGAGAGATGCCAGAACTATGACAACTTTAACTTAAATTGGAAATCTTTAGATTAAGAAATATGTGGTTAGTATTTGCCATCTGTAATTATTTAAATATGCATAGGTACATAGATTAAATCATGCTTTTAATTAAAATACTTTTCTTTTTTAGATAAATTGAAGTACCAATGCAAAGAACTCGATTCAGATAATGTTTTCAAAGTTCTGGCACTGCATACTGCTTACACAAATCAGTAAATCAGAAACTCGCGACCGGTTACATGTTACGACCTATTTCCGATTCGGAATACAGACACAATTAAATACAGGTAACTCGAACACTATAGAAGCTATTGATAAATAAATGCAAACTATTGTACCAAGATTTACTAAAAACAAAGATTTAGGCCGCAGACAGAACTAGCGAAGCGAAGTTAAAAGCGTTTTACATGTTTTAGTTGTTATTTTCTTTTAATAATTATAACTTTAAATAGAATTAAGAAAAACTCTGAACACATGTTTTCATTTCGGAACCATTCATATAAAGGTAAGCGCAGAAGTATAACTGTAGTTAAAATGAACTGAACATCAAAAATTTGTTAAATTTTACGAAGGCTTCGTGCAAGACGAAGGAAAGTATAATAATGATGTAGCTTATACAACGCTTCGTTAAGACCACTGATGTGTATGCGTTGTTTGATACGTACTACTACGTACTTAGGTATATTTCAGAGACACATGATAAACAAGAGATTCATTGCTTTGCAGTAAGATATAGATTATCTCACTTTTATTACAGATCTACATCAAAATTGTGAGATAATAATTACTTTATCTCTGACTTGGATATTAATCTACCAACAATTTAAAAATGTAAATATCAGCGAAAATATCAAAACATTATTTGTGTTTTTCATATCTGTTTATTTTCGTGCAGTAGTTTTAACTATGTGGTTTATATTTTCATAATTCTAACGTTTGAAATTTTAATGGGATTTTCTGTTTAATAAATTGATGAGTTAAAGACAGTTTCTTTCCGATTTTAAAAACTACACAAAGTTTAAACGTATTGTTATAGTAAGTTTTCTGAACTGTTACTAAAATGGGAATATTAGTAATTTTTTTATAATGTAAATCTTTAAAGATCAACGAGATTCAAACATTTTCCAGTTTAGTTTTCTAAAATGGTAGAATATTCCAATGAAATGAGAAGCATCATGATTATGCAGGCAGGATGAATACAAGCGGACACACAACATCCAATACAAGCTCAGTCTTGAGTATTTTCTCTAAATTGACTATTCGATTGATCTGGTTATTCCGATAAATACGTACGATCATAAAAACTCCTACTTTATTCATAAACCTTAAGGATACATTTTTTATAGTATAATAACGAGGCCTTTTTGTAACTTTCAACAGGTAGTTGAGCGTTACATGTAGCAACGAATTGCTACAATAAAAATATTTTTGTAGAAATTATGTATTCAAGATTTATTTCACCAAAACGATTGTTTAAAAAAGCTACACTCCAATGTTATTTCTCGTCATTATTTCACTAGGAAACCGAAGATAAAACTTAAGTAGGTATTTTTAGCTAAGATTTTAGCAAGTTGTACACACGTCCAAGTAATATACTATAAAATCCTTACCCTCAAGCAACCATTACCAACAGCGCCTATCGCGCCCCAAACCCAAGTGATAATGATTCTACTAAATGTGCCAAGAAAACCCATTCGTCTACATAACCCCTCCTACATCCTAACGTTATGTACATTACCAACGCTCGCGTACTCAACGTCTTGAACACGATTCTATTTGTCGTAACAGATCTACAACTATGCCTTTCTAAAACTTCTTGTCATAACAATCAAGTTATATTTTCGTACTACCAGTTTTAGTTTCTGGCAGAAGAACATATTTAATGCTATTGTAATTGAAACGAAGCATTTTCAAGACTGCTGTTCTAAAAATATAATTCCATCTCAATTGACACACACTTTTGTTGTACATTTTAACTAAATCGAACATACATAGCCTCCAGAAACTTTAGCTAAATATCAACAGTAGTTCATAAGAAAACCTTAACAACTTAATGCACTGAATAAAATGAGTATGTATATAATAAAAATTCTACTTAAAATTAACCACTATAATTATACTAATATTTTAATACAATAAATAGTTTAAACCATTTAACATCATGCAGATCCATTCGATATAAAATATGAAGTACAGTCAACGAAGTAGATAAAAGTAATTTCAATATACTTTTAACGTATATAGGAATAAAATATGTTTTATTTATTATTTTTACTTAAATTTAATGATATGATGCAAGCGCAAATATTGCTATAATATATTCAAACAAAAGAGCAGCGTTTAGTAATGTTAAATAAATTATTATATTATATACCGGGTGTATGGAAGGGACAGCTTCCCGCAAACTGATAGGGGTTGCTCAGTCATCGATACTGAAAACATATCACCAGGTGTTTTTTTCAGGAAATGAAAAAAAAAATTTGCTTTTCCATACAAATTGTCTGATCAATGTGGTCATTTTGTATGAAAAAGCAAATTTTTATTTTCATTTCCTGAAAAAAAATCCTGGTGGTAGTTGTTCAGTTTCGTTGACTGAGCAACCCCTATAAGTTTGCGGGACGCTGTCCCTTACACCCCGTATAACAAATAAACTTGCTCGTTTTTGCGAAATGAATTAATTATATTTTAAAATGAAGTACAGTTCATTTATTATATTATTATTTATATTTTTAAGTATTTGCTCGCAAAACAAGTTAAACTATTTTGTCAGATTCAATTTACTATAATAGATATATCTATATTTAAGCTTGCGCAATAAAATTATGAAATGCTTCGCATAACAATAAAATGTTGCTTCCAAGCCTCATTTATATCATCAATCCCAATATTTTCTTTAATAGCGACTTCATTTAAAATAGGATACATTTATTTAACATATAATTGATAATCATAACCTCCATCAAAACTTAAAATTTATCGAAATCAATAAATCTTTGGTTCTCATACGTTCCACTCCATTCCACTACACGTCATCGCTCCTTTTCTGATAAGTATTTAATATACGCGAGATAGAGAAAGATACAAGTTATTTGTGACGTATGACGATTTTAACATTACGTATATTAGGGAATTTATGTAGTCATTTTATTAATAGTAAGCTAAGCTCGCAATTCTAAAGTTATTTCAAATAATTAAAATTTAAAACATTATAAAAGCTACGTGGTACAAAACGATATTCAAGGCTTCACAAAACTAGCATCATACCTCTATAAACGATTTAAAATAAAACAATGAACCTACGATATATATAATTATCTAGAATTATTTTAAAGTGAATTAAAATTACATGTAACAAAATAATACTGGTCGCACTTACACTTATTTATTTGTCGATTTTAATAGGTACGTACAATAGATCGAAATTTCGCTTCGACAATTAGTTACTTGCAAAAGAGTTCTTTTAAAATTCTAGATTTTAAGCAATGAATAAAATATGTTTAAATAGTCAAAGATAAAGGGAAGACAATAGGCCGATAGTAAAGATAATTCAAACAATTACGACCTTGTAACGATAGAGATAGATTCAAAAATAGATCTGTAGGAGAAATAACAGGGTTAGGAGTTAGAATCTAAAGTCTTAACATTCGCTGTTTGGGTTCACGAAATCATCGTAGGCCTTTGATAAAACATTACTTTTGCTATAAAAATTAGTATTTCAAACAATTTACGCTTACGAATCGCGTTAAGGTACAATCAGATTGTTATTTTGAACGGGATTATTACCACGATTATGTTTATTGTTAACTCGATATTTCAGAGCTGTTTCAAGCTCCATAGTCATGACAAATATAACAAATAACAATCTTATTGTAGTAAACAACCGCAAAAGTCAAGAAAACTTATATCGCGTTAAGGTATATTTAGTGTTTCTTTTAAACCTCGCTTAATCGTTCTCAGTAATTTTCCACAACTTGGGGCATAATCAGAACATTGTATATTCTTCAAAATACCCCAACCGATCCGATGACGTATTTTATTCATATAATAAATGAGTATTTATTTACTTACGAGTACAAAGTTATATTCAGTACTTTTACAAAGTTTAAAGATGTTTCCTCTTGATCGACGCTTCCAAGTTAACAGTGACTGTTGGGAATTTCACATTTCAGGAAAAAATCTTTACACTTATCATTTAAATTTTTCACAACACAAACTTCTTTTCTTGAAATACTTTCTATGTTATCGTAAATCGTTGAACATTATACTACACTCTCATAAAAATGTAGCCAACTAATTTGACCCGGTTGGTCAAATTCAAATTAGTTAATGGAAAATAGGACATATAATATCACCTCAGTTCTTAAGTTCAACCAAGGAAAATAGCGTAGAACCACCGTACTAAGTATCCTGTTTTTATACTACACAAGGTCATTGACACTGCGACAGAACAACATATAGATCTGATATCTTGTGAAAATTTTGCCTTTGAGTACAGCAACCCTAACGCGGCGTCTTAACTAACAATATATCTATCTGTGGTTCTGCCGCTGACGACGCTTAATGCCCTATAAAAGAGTATATTGTAGTGTAGACTTTACTGTACCTAGTGGGCCTGGTGTATGTTGGCGAGGAAGGCGGGGTCGACGGAGGCCACCTTGGCGGTGAGGAAGGCGTGCATGCAGAACAGCAGGCTCTGCAGGATCTGGCACTCCAGCTCCTGCAGACAACGGTGTTGGTCAATATTGGACTAACATAATGTAAAATAATATTCCCCTAATAGTTATATTTCCCTTCGTGTAACGACAATCTGATTATAATTATTAAATAATTATAACATTTTCCTTCGTTCAACCACAATTTAGTTGTACAAGTTATATTTACCTTCGTTTCAATCATTTTCGTTTCCGCATCTTGGAAATGTAGTTTTAATTTCGACTTTCCGTCGTCACTTGAACCTCTTAATTGTGAAAACCTGAAACAAAAACAAAAAGTTACACAAACCATCTCAAGAGGCGTATTATTAGCTGTTCCTATAATATGCGATTCAAAAAATTTTGACACCAGGATTCATCGGTTCGCTGTCGAAAACCCCACTCGAGAACAGTGAGCATAATCCTATCAAGAACCTAGTGCTAAAGGAACTGTAAAACAATAGTTGAAGGTATGGTTACCTATAAGCCCATAGTGGCGGTGCACCAGGCGTCCCTTCGCACAATGAGAAGCCGCTCGACCAGTCTAGTGTGAGCCCCGCCGCACGACCGCCATATACTACCGTGAAGGTCTTTTTCTGCAACAAATGATAAAGTAAAGAGGTTAGATCATGAAGAAATATTTATAAAGACTAGGCTGTATGGGCTTTGCTCACTTTATCGCAAAGGAAAAAATACCATGACGTGATGAAGTGTTTTGGTCGGTTTTGGTCTCAGTTTTGGTCATGTTTTGATGTTTTGGTTTTGCTGGCTGACGTTTTGATTAATTACTCTATTATTACTCTTCTCTGTGCTCAGTTCTGACGTTAAACTTTAACGTGAGTTTTTTTTAAATAGGATATTTTTTTGTGTTCCTGCCGGAAAATCTCCAAAACAATGTAAGTTCCGGATCCCAAGTCCGCTTTAAACTTACCAATCATAACTCATCTACACAAATATACGCTACGTAATCTTATTATAACAGGCACGCATGTATGCTGGACGAAGTACCCAAGCCGCCTTGCATTCGCCCGCGGTCGAGTATTTGGAAGAGAATCTACTACGGCGGGACCTGCTGCTTGCCCTGCTCATGGCACCACGCCTCCAAGTGGTCCCTGAGCCAGAAAGGGCTTCAAATAGAGAGGGAAAGACAGGTAGCCTAGTCTTCTTGCTTTTTAGTTTATTGGTTGAGTATTTGGAAGAGAATCTACTACGGCGGGACCTGCTGCTTGCCCTGCTCATGGCACCACGCCTCCAAGTGGTCCCTGAGCCAGAAAGGGCTTCAAATAGAGAGGGAAAGACAGGTAGCCTAGTCTTCTTGCTTTTTAGTTTATTGGTTGAGTATTTGGAAGAGAATCTACTACGGCGGGACCTGCTGCTTGCCCTGCTCATGGCACCGCTCTTCTAAATAGTCTTTAAGTCAGAACAGGCTTCATATAGCGAGGGAGTCAGGTAGTCAAATTTTTGTTGATTAAGTCTATGGTTGCCTAAATGGCGCAAAATCTTGTCTGCCATATCTTGGCACCATTCCTCCTACCAAGAAGACTTCAGAAAGAGAAAAGAATTTAGCCTTTTCACTTGTGTTGGGTAAAGTATTTGTATTTGGCGAAGATTTGATAGATTTTTTGCACTCACAGTGCTATATTATTTCTAAATAATATTAGAAATAACAAACAAAAATTTCAACCACCGACAGGATTTGAACCCGCGTCTTTGGAAAACCGGCCCAACGCTCTTCCAAAGACGCGGGTTCAAATCCTGTCGGCGGTAGAAATTTTTGATTCGTTATTTTTAATATTATTTATCGAAGATTCTTATACGGAGAACCCGATTGCGTCCCATACTTTTGCCTTCCATAGGGTAGCCTAGTATTCTTTGGTTAGTGGGGTTTTAGATTCTACAGTCTTTGAGAGTTTGGCGAAGAATCTACAATGGTGGGCGGTGGCACTTGCTAACTTTGCTCTAATTAATTCTTTCTTTAAATTATTTACTTTTTTTTACAGTTACGAAGAGGACTCTGCTTTATCATTCACCCCTACAGTCCGTTCAAATTCTACTGGGACTTTTACATAATGGTCGTATATTTCGCTTCCTTGATTTATCTACCGTCGCAAGTTTTTATTCCTTGTAAGTGTAGCAATTAGTTTTTAGTGTTTCTTTCCACTTTGACCATCAATATAGAGGTTCGAAACTGTTATTCTGATTTTATAAGCAAGATTTTATAGGCTATGGTTGTTGACAATAAAAAAGGGTTTTACGATGGAAATATAAGATGCATTGGAATAAGGTTGTATATTAACATTGTTCCCAGGTTCAAATCCCTACAACCTATTCGTACTATTTTGCGACGCGATGAACCTCCTCTGCATATTCTTCAACTTCAAAACAGGCATCGTCGACGAGGACGGAAAGAACATTAACTTAAAACGGTTGCACATAGCAAAGCGATACCTAAAAGACACGTTTGTGTTAGATTTACTTTCTGCGTTGCCTTTGCAACTAATACCGCTCAATATGAAAGATTGCATGTACCCTACGCATACAGTGTTTTTTGTGTTCAAGTTGTTTCGGTATATACCCTGTGGGAGGGTTTGGAAGGGCCTGGCACACCAGTTCAATGTGACATACTTGTGGTATACGACTGCTATGATATTATTGCAAAGTATAATCTTCTTTCATTGGATGACGTTCTTCCATTATCAGGTAATTTTCAATTCAATTCAATATATTTATATCAGACAATGTCTATAGGAGGTTAGTGGAATACTAGAGAATATAGAATTTTATAACAGGAGGCATTCTTTCAGTACGCTATTTGATATTGCACTTTTAGGGCTTTTGTGCACGAATTCGTATCCAAAACATATCCATATATGGATGCATGCACGAGCTGTGTCATACAATTACTGGGATGGTCAAATCGGATATGTATTGGATACGAATCTAATATAGATAAGTGCTCAAACGCCTGTAGGATGACTTTTAATAATGGTTTGGTTAAAATCTGGTATTCGATGATTTCTTTATAAGAAAGTAGGTAAACATTAATATTTTAAGAATGCTCGATTCTTAATAACAAGTTAAACCTGGTAGAGTTTTGGTTCTGTTCATAAATTGTGCCAAGTGTTTAGATACCATATAAAGAACATTGTTCGTTCGTTCACGATCCGCAGGTGCCTGTATTCCTCGCGCACTACTACGAACACGAGGGCAAGTTCAACAGTTGGATGGTCCGCTACAAGGTGGAACGACCAAACCACGGGGAGGTGTGGCCCTTCGAGAAATACATCACTAATCTGTACTCCGTTATCGGGCTATGCATCGGCGCTGGGTTTTATACGTAACTAAACTAACTACTACATCATTATCAGCCAGAATTATCTAAAGCCGAGTCATTTCTCTCGATTTTGGCGGCAACATTCATTCTCAACTTCAACATAATAACAGGATAGCAAATAAACACATGACATGACTTTGACATTCCTAATCTTGAGCATTGCGCATACTCTCTTAATTTACATCATTTCAGCACTCTTACAGCTTACAGCTCTTACATCTTTGCCATCCTGTTCTTATAAGGTTTTAGACTTTAGCGGTTGTTTCCTGTTCTAATGTCAAAGTTCGACAGCATTGAGTCACTGAGTCCAATCTTCGGCTACTTCGCATCTCGTTCCTGTCAGTCACTTTTCGTGGGTCATCGATCTATCCATCCCACAAGAGATAAATCCTTGCAAGAGATAGAGAGAACAAGAAAAGTATAATATTGTTTTTAATAGACTGAGAACAATAAAGTCCTATTAAAACGTATTTCATGTGATTTCATGTGGCGTGGCCAGTAAGTATCCCTTCTCGCCGCGCTACCAATTTGGCTGTTTATTTCATAAACTACTGAAGTACAAATTTTGACGTTTTAGTACAAATAAGTATATTTTACACGTTTTCTAAAGTTTGCACAACTGTAACTCATATTATTTAAACTATTTAAAATATATAAAGTACATTTTAGGTACATATTTTTCTGCATACTTAAAAATTGCGCACGTGGTGGCGTGTTGAGAAAGCATCACATGGCGCAGTTGCCTGTGAAACAGTTGCTTCTCTCAGAGTTTTATCTAATTTTATTGTATTTAGATTAGACACAAACACTTCTGTTCTTAAAGTTAATTTTGTGAGTAGTTCAGAAAGATTGCTGTAG
This sequence comes from Scrobipalpa atriplicella, assembly GCA_029255725.1. NCBI lineage: Eukaryota > Metazoa > Arthropoda > Insecta > Lepidoptera > Gelechiidae > Scrobipalpa > Scrobipalpa atriplicella. Next base: position 22,183 of record JARACY010003641.1, on the reverse strand, counting down.
TGAATGTTGTTTTGTACAGGGTGAAGGGTAACATGGCGCAGCTGCCTGCGGAGCAGCTGCTTACAGCTATCTTGAGCCTGATCGGAGTTGTGGGCATCACCTACTTTGTCACTAGTAAGTAACTATAACTATAACACTAGAAAACCAGTTTTGTTACATCTAGAATTTCAACTTTTTCAACAGTTTTGTTACATCTAGAATTTCAACTTTAAGTACAAGTTATTTCAATTAAGTAGGTTATGAAAGCTGTAGATATGTGACCACTCTTTAATCTCTTTATTCTGAAACGCTTTTTTATAGCGGTCTAAACTATAATTAAATTTATCACTTCAGTAGGTCCCCTGCAAGATTTTCTTTATATAAATAAGCAGCGCCTTTTGTATCTTTGTTCCTTGTGTTTGTTCCATGTTGTACAATACAATAAAATGTTGAAAAAACAAATATAATTCCCAGCTCTTCTGCGCCTGATAATCTACAACTACTATGAAACATACCGCTTCTACGGCCTACTGAAGGAACTACAAGACTATCTCAAATTCAAGCGCGTCCCACAACGTCTACGCCAAAAGATCCATCTTTATATCAACTACCGATTCAATGGGCACTATTTCAACCAGAATTGTGTACTGAATACACTGAATGTGCAAATCAAGCAAGAGATAAACATGTACTATTGCAAGAACCTGCTGATAAATGTGCCGCTGTTTCAAGATATGCCTATTGCTCTTATAAATACGATTATATTTAGTTTGACGCAGGTCTTGTACATGCCGGGTGAGGTGAGTGTTGTCTAGACAGTTTTTGTTAGTTGCTACTGATACTATTTATTTCTATATTTATGGATATTCAACCTACTGACTGTAATTACATAAGATTTTGATACATACATACATATAATCATGCCTTTATCCCTAGGGGTAGGCAGAGCGTGGCGGGACGCTGTCCCTTACACCCAGTATTTAGTTTAGGCACCTTGATATAATTATTATTTAGATAATTAGCGCACATACAGTTTTATAATCAAAAATGCCTAACGTGCTTACAATTGCATAAATTGTATTGTATTCTGTGATTCTACCTAACTTACATACTACCTACTTACTAACACTATGTATCTTACCTACAACTAAGAACATACTAATAATGAATCATGTAATCTGAATAATAATAAATGAATTTGAATTTGAATTCAAGTTCAGCAATGGACGCATTTTTCAGATCGTGGTTCGGTATGGCCACCCCGGCTCTTCGCTCTATTTGATTGCGTCAGGGACAGTCGCGGTTATGGATGGAGCAGGAAAAGAGGTAAGCTTCAATCACTACTTGACTACTTTGTATTTATATCTTAAGATATTCTTTCTGCCCGAGTAAAATAATTAGCGCTTTGCAGGCGGATTAGAGAGCGCAGTGCGAATGTTATATTCACATGGAACTCTGCTGCCCATTTCTTTGCATTACGAGACCCGTGGGAGACTTACGCGATTCAATTGGGTACTTGACTGGGTAGCTTAAAAAATTCAAAACGTTTATACTTAAAACTGGTGGCTAAAAATATTGTGGATTTCATTCATCATTCAAAAAAATGCACATTTAGATTTTAACTATAGAATTAAAAGTATATAAGTCATTGATTTGAGTAGTCAATATTTACTAAAATGTGACGTCATAACTCACTATTTTCATACAAAAAAGCGTTTTTGACATTTCATAAAAAGTTGCTGATTTGACTAGTTGGAAAGTAGCCAATTGTACATTTCTTCTTTTAGGTGGGTCATATGAAGGACGGTGCGTTTTTTGGAGAGACGGCTTTAGTGAACCCCGGCACACCGCGATCAGCGACCGTCATCGCGCTTGAGATCACAGAGATGTACAAGTAAGTTGCATTTACCTGTACGAACTACCCGTCGTTTAGGACATTCGATTTCTAAGTGAGCTACTGCATGAGGTATCCCACCAGCTTGGACTGTATTAAATGCACAACTAAGCAGGCGCGGACCGAGCCCTCAGTTTCGGGGGGGGTCATCGAGGCTGAAGTACCTTAGTACCAATTTTTTTATCCACACAAAAATAAAAAACAGGTTCTATATGTAAATAGACACTTTCCTGTGACCTAACAGATATCGCAAGTGGAGCAATTACTATTTATCAAAATCCCCCCCGGGACCGCCACTGCAACTAAGGGCTTAGGTCTACAAATCTGTACAGTATAGACACAAGATACGGTTAGCATCTAATACTTCGCACCCGTCCGCTTTCGCCTTGCCGTACTTAGATTGCAAACTGTGTTAGACCTAGCCTGATACAGTAATTTATAATAGGGTTATAAATTACATTTTGTTTTATAACAGTTTGAATGCTATTTGCAGACTGAACCACTACCAATTCCGCGCAGCCTTGCAGCCTTGTCCGCGTCTCAAGCGTCGCCTCCTGAACCTGAGTGACGGCGACCAGCGCGGCCCCCCCCCGCCCCCCTCACCCTCGCAGCTGCATCAGAGCAAGGAGGAGTTCTAAAACGCGGTATTAAAGTTTTTCCGGCAATTGCTATATATAAGGTGCGCAGATGAAACTGTCTGCAGCTGAAGCGTCGACCCCTCGGTCTCACTACTACGACAGAGTAAGGAGTTCTTACACGCGGTATCGAAGTTTTTCCGTCAGTTGCTATACAGGGTGTAAAAAAAGTACTACGTTCCTTTAAACCACATGTTCTACTGACGATACCAAACAACTTCCCCAAAGCAAAAAAATTTTTGACTGAAAAAAAAAAATGCCTGTTCCATACAAAGATGCTTTCCGCGATTTTCAGTTTTGTATGGAAAAGGCAAATTTTTATTTCTAGCTAATATTTTTGTGTTTTGGGAAAGTTTTTTGGTATCATTAGTAGAACATGTGGTTTAATATAAACGTAATACTTTTTTTTACATCCTGTATAAGGTGCGCTTTGAGATTTAAGCGTCGTCTACCAGACCTGAGTGATGGCAACGAGCAGCCGCCTCTCGTCCTTGCCGCTACGTCAGAGCAAGGAGGAGTTCTAAAACGCGGTACTGAAGTATTTTTCTGTCAGTTGCTATATAAGGTGCGCACGTAAGTCCATATGTGACCGTTCGAAGCCGAAGCGTCGTGTATCTAACCTGAGTGACAGATTGCCTTCGCTGTTACGCCAGAGTACAGAGGAGTTCTAAAACAACGCACAGATACTATATTCAGTGCGAATTTAATTCCATATGTGACTGTCTAAGGCTCAAGCGTTGTCGGCTGAACTTGAGCGTTAGAGACTAGACTCGGAAGAGTCCTTAAACACACGGTATTGAAGCTTTTTCACCCGATTCAGACTTAATACAACTTACCCCTAGTCGTATGACGGAGTTGACGATATTGGCAGTCCAGGCCGCCTCTACCCTCAGTAGTTCCTGCCTGGTCTCTGCGCTGAAGTACCTGGGCCCGGCGGCGCCCGGGCCGCCCAGCCCGCCGAGCCCGCCAAGCCCGCCCAGCCCGCCCGGCCCGGCCGTGCTGGACTGCACGAGGAAGCAGTGCTGTCTCCAGTCCACTGTCTCGCTCTCTTTCACTGTACGGAACATTGTCTGGTACACTTTGAGGACCTCTGGACATTTCGGTAGCTCGTTGATGTTTAACTGAGGAAAGGAAATGGGATAGTGTTACCTAGCAGTATGTGTTAGCTTATAAAGGGTGTAAGGGACAGCTTCCCGCATATTGATCGGGGTTGCTCAATTTCATTTTAGAACAAAAAATTGCCTTCAATTGTCTGATCAAGTTGGTCATTTTTTGTATGGGAAAGTCGTTTTTTTTTTCATGTCCTTGAAAGAATTTCTTGGTGAAAGTGGTTCAATCACGTTGACGGAGCAACTCCTATCAGTTTGCGGGAAGCTGTCCCTTACACCTGGATTATATCCCAGACGGGGCAGGACAGCATCAGCGACTACTCGTACTATCACTTACGGGAGGATTATCGAACATCATGACGTCAGTTCCCTTCAACACGAGGAACTTGGGTCGGTAGGTCTGCCAGGGTTGGTGTGACGTCACAACTCCCTCGTGCACCCACCCCATGTACTCTATACGTTCGCCGGCGGGTAAATGCCGGTTGAATAGTTTCATCTGGAATTGTGAAATAAAGAAGTAAGTTTACGGTTTTCGACCAGAGTATATTATTACATACATACATACATATAATCACGCCTTTATCCCTAATGGGGTAGGCAGAGCGTAAACGACCTATACAAAGGTCGTTTCGTCGTCGTCGAGTATTTATTTATCGTAAAAATTACTGGTAATCAGATGCGCTATCTTTGAGACATTTGAATAATCTTTATTTGGGACGATCTTCGGTTGAAGGGTGATCAGAAGTTAAGCAGGCGACAGCTACCTGAAAGTTCGTAGAAACGACGCACTGCAGTAGTTAGTAATGAGTCGCGACAGTCACTCGCGTTGCTTGCTTCCGAATGGTAACCTTTACCTTAACAACGTTTATGTGGGGTGGTTCAGCTGAACTTATTTACAGGAAAGCCTGTGGGGTGGACCACTAGAAATTAGAGTCTATTTCACGGCGAACTGCAAAAATGATAACTAAATGTGACCTGTAGGTTGGTGAGTCCGACGATGTTGTCTGAGATGGACTTGAGCCAGTGCGTGAGTGCGGCCGGCTCACCCACGTGGATCACACCCGTCGTCAGCTCGGGCCGGGCGCCGCGGACCTAAACAATAGTACATTACTTTAGAAGCCAAAAATAAAGCAATATATGGTCGAGTAAATTTGGAAATGTAAACGAGACCATACATTGCTATTTTGGCTGAGATTAGTACAGTATTTTTCTCTTATTTGCGAAGAAACAATATCAATAAACTTAAACTTGCAATTCTTCCATAACATTGTAAAATTCAAAATTAGAACGGCGCCTATGACATGCGCACATTCCATTCATTCATTCATTTTTTTTTTTAATTTGCGCATTCAGCCTTTAAAAAATTTATAACGTGAACTTAAGAACACCTAATCCATACTAGTGTGTACTTTAAAGACCTCATGCAGAGGTTTGGAGAAATTGCTGGCCGCTACGAACTTGAGGATCAAAAAGAGTGAATGTACTGCTTCTTTTTTTTAAATAATGAAGCTATTCCTTAGCAAATGGGAGAAAATTAAATTAAACACCTTTTATAACAAAATAACTAAACTGTGGAAATAAGACAAAGCTCTGGACCTAGGTCAAAGATATGGGGCGTTGCGCGGCTTATCAGGCATTGCGTAATGAGCGTCTTGTTTCTAGCAATCGTTAATCACTTCACTTCTCTGACAATATGCAACTCACGTCTCCCTGAAAAAATGTGAACGAACCCTCATATCATTATCGCACTGAATATTATTTTCGTTTCTCTTTTTCAGAACTACAAAACTATGACAAGAAACCACGAGACTTGTCTGTAAATGCGGCTGCAGAGCGAGCGGTACCCTACCGATACTAATGAAGTCGGTTGTGTTGTGTTTGTGTAAAACGCATTTTGACCGCTTCACTTTATGCTTAAAATGTTAATTACCAAAAGTTATTGATAAGTGAATTTATGATATTCCTAAGCAAATAATAAATACTAGTACTATAAAACAGTTATTGTTACCTCAAACGCTCCTGGTCTGAGTTTATCGGTTCCCATCACGTAGCGGGTCACGTAGCCCATCATCAGAGGCACTGGAATAATAAGAAATAAATTTACAACATCCAGTGAAAATACGACAAAAGATATAATCTGTAAACATAAACTAAAGTTTGGCCAATTTATCTTAAAATGAGATCAATTAAATTAAAATTAATATTAGATCAAAAATTTCATCCGCCGACAGGATTTGAACCCGCGTCTTTGGAAAACCGGCCCAACGCACTAAGCTACGGCGGATTAGCTTTGAGCGGTTGTTCGTAAATGTGCCTGAGTTCATTATCGTCTATTATAAATCGTATTTTTTACATTTTTCATAACGAACAAAGTTGTGGGTAAACGCTCGGGAGCGAGTTGGAATGCTTTCGATGCCACCCTCTTTTGTTTGTATTCGTTTTCTGCCCCGATCGGCGCGGTCTCGCGCCTCGCCCAGTTCCACGTCCGCAAGCGCTTGAGCAATACGCATCAGCTCGCGACAAAACAATATCAAATTTCTCGCCGAAACGGATAGTTTTCGACGCGAGTGCCTTGTATTCTATTGCGATAGACTGTGAAGTTTGAAGCAGAGAAGAACCCCCTTGTAAGCGGTACCTATCGAGCGGCCCGCCGCCGCCGCCGGGCTCACCAAGGACTCCTGGCTGGCGAATTCTACAATAGGAGGGCTAACGTATATAAAGGTCAGTGTCATCTATTGTATTTCATTAGCTTCTGGGGCTGCTATTTACAGTTTTGTTCGTTCCGCGTCGCGGCTTCGTCACTACTTTTCAAGGTTACGTAATCCACCTACCTACAGGCACATTCGCGTTCGCCATATTCCTTGTTTTATAAAATACAGTCCATTTTTCGCATTTCGTCAAAACTCCATCGCCTATTCGCAACAGTGGTGAAATTAGTGATCTGCTATTTGTTACTCGTCAAGTGGACGCTTAAAATAAACAATCGATTAAATTAAACAAGATAAATACAATTTCTTACTATCCTCATACTAAAAGAAGAAGATAAATTCTTGGGGTCGACTTGAGCTGTTCGACCTGCGACCACCCTCACAACGTCGAACAGCTTGCGTGTTTCGTTGAAGTGTTGAAGTTTCGAGGCTATATTGGCGCTCTTCTAGGAAGATCAGTACCTAAAGTGGTAATAATTGACAATGAATAATAAAAGGAACTCACCGGATACCACATCGACCCACTTGGTGAGCGGTTCCTGTTTGTCAGCCTTGTCGAACCTGTCTGAGGCGACGGAGGAGGGCCGGGAGCCGCGCACTGAGCCGCCCGCGCTGCCCGGACGACTGCCCTGCTCCGAGCCCTCCGCCCACGCCGTCTGAACAATACGAGCACAGGTTGATTGATTAGTGACATGTTTCTTACGCCATTTTGAGGCCAGTGACCGCACCGACACAGGAATAATAAAATTAAAATATAGGAGGACAACTTAACAGAAGGCGGCATCTAGTATTCAGTGAGTACCCTTATTTATAGTAAACTTCTTCGCCTAAAAATATTTTTCATCTGAAATAAGGAACCAAAAACAGACGCGGGTAGGGTTTGACCATGACCGAGACCTTTAGAATGCCCCGTCCCATCGCTCTACAACCACTGTTGTTACCTGATTCGGCAGATGTTGATTTCAAAAAATTGTTCTTTATAACTGTGAGTACAAAAATTCTCAAAAAATTGTGAAGTATTTAGAAATAAAATTGCTCTGCAAATGTCTTCAAATAATATCCCACCTGCCAGCCGCCATTGGTCTGCTCGGTAGTATTATGCGTCTCGCTGTTACCGTTGGTAGTAGTCGTGGAGTTGCAGTTATCGTCCGGTTTGTTGTGTAATGATGGGTGATCGTCGCCCGTACTGCTGTCCGTATCTGATGCGCCGTCCGCTACTAAATACAATAACGCAGATTGGTTTAGCTGACATTTTGATATGGTAATGCTTTTTTTTATCTGCTATGGCTCCACCCATATATTGCAAAATTCATTCAGAAAGGACAATGGGCGAAAGTGGTTCAAGATGCTGATAAGACTTGGAGGAAAAAGTAAATACTTGTCATTATGATTCGAAACAAGTATTATCAAAATCCATCCCGGTTTTTTTTTATGGTCACTTCAACATGGTCATTTTCATCGTGACGGATTTTGATAATACTTGTCCCGAATCCTATGCCAAGTATTTACTTTCATTTCCTACAAGTCTTATCAGTGTAGCGTCTTCTTGGACCAAGTTCCATACCTATACATTTTTGCCCATTGTCCTTTCTTTATTCAGTCAAAACTTGTAGATATTTCACGCAAAACTATAAATAAACGACCTTGTAAAGCAAAGCATTCTCACGGAATTCAAAGTTACGTTACCTATTGATGCCCTAGGTTCACCTTGGTGGACCACTTGTTCCGAACCACTGAATCTGATCAAGATACGTAGATCAGTTAATATTATGTAGGTTTATTATGAAGCGTATAATATTGCATAATGCAATTTCATTTCTGTAGACTGACTGACTGCCTCCATGGTCTAGTGGTCTGACCTTTCGGATCTTGATCTGTAAATGATGCTATTTCCCCGAGATACACGAAGATGATTGATTAGAAACTTAGAATTTGCAATTGAAAGCTGAAGCTCCCTATTTGTCCTGTTTATGAATACAGTAATTTGGTAAATAAAATAAAACATATTGTACCTTGTTTCTGTAGGAAAGGCGTAGCGGCGCGGTAGTGTTTCACTGTCAGCACGACTATATCGCCCGCGTTGCGTAAGATGTTCACTGCGTCGTCGTGCTTGCACGCCGTTATGTATTCGCCGTTCACTGCAAGCAATTAGTAATCATGATAATAGTAGGTATGCTTCAGAGAATATGAAAAAATGGACCTTCGATCAGCGGCTCGAGCCATTTTTTAGGGTTCTGTACCCAAAGGGTCAATATTTCGACCTCTCCTTGAAGAACGTTGTTCAGTTTGGATAGCCAGATTTTTTTTCATCTTGTAGATTCCGTAGGTACTGTACGGATAAGACACACGATGTGGCCCACATCTATAGCTATTAGATTAATCAGCAACAGGTGTTTTTAACCTTGCCGTGACCGTACACATTAAACGGGGTAAGTGCCAGTGTCTGGTCTACTTTATATAACAGGCGGATTGAATCAAAGTCTAAAAAACTTAGAACGTAACATGCAAATTATTTCAATCGCAGCTGGTGGTTGATTAAGGTAGATAAGATGAATCGTTTGGATTGGAAATGGTGCATTTTTAAACGACATCTTTTAGGCAGCATCGTAGTTAGCCATTTTCTCCTACATACATAAATTCACACCTTTATCCCTTACGGGGTAGGCAGGGCGTAAAACGCATCGCAAAAGACGCCGCTATTATCTCCTATCTCTTTTCTTTACAAAAAAGTTACAGGACTGGAATATCCTAAAAGTTTCAATATATCCTAATTGTGAATTTTCGTCCTCTTGCCGGGAACGTTGCGGCTAATGAGCGAGCGCGAGCGCGCTGGGAGCTAGACGCATCATTGCCCCCAATTACACAATTATCTGCGACTGACTGCTAAATGCTGGGCTTCTGTTTTTGGAGAAATTCAATTTCATGTCGACTCGATTTGAATTTTTGAACGAATGTAGAATAGAGATTTTTCCATGAATTAGCCAGTTTCTTTAAAATTTAACGCAATCAAAGAATCTAATCGTGATATTTGTCGAATCAATGGACGACCCGATGAACCCCGATGTAAGTTCTTCAAGCCGCATTATAACCGTTGACATAGTGTAGCGACCACTTGACCACATCATTGATAGTGACGGGGCCAATTTACAGCTGCCGTCCTAAGCACTCAACACAATTTATAAATACAACACATATATTTTCAGACTCTCTCAGGAAATAGCACACGGACAGCTGCTTTATTGCCCTCAATTAGCCAATTCGTTAACTGTCCAGTTGTCTAGCATTTCAGTTTTAAGAGCTAGCTCTTAGAGCATCGTATGTTTATTCTTGTACCTATTAAAGCTATTACTTCTAGAGTGGCTTTAACCGTATATCGCTTAAGAGTAACGGATTATTTTTGGACATGCTTGAAGCATCATAAATCATCTGCTAAGTATTATACTATTATTCATTGCTGTTTGCAAATAGTAATGTCACGATGATAATAGTTGTTGTTCTTTTCGGCTGATCAACACTGTTTTTATGTTAGATACATAAATTAAAATTACATAATCATAAGAAATAATAATAATAACACAACTGGAGAATAGGTACTGAAATTTATGATAACACTCTTTTAATTCAGACTAAGATTGAGATATTTATACAACAACACCAGGGTTCAACAGCATTCCATCACTTCAAAACTTAGAAGATAAAAGTTATGGCTATTTGAAGCTCCACACTTGGAACAGACTGCCCATACTCCCAGGCTATTTCTAGCAAAGTATAAGAACAAAGTTATTCTTTTATTTTAAACAAAGTATGCATAAAACCCGTAACTTTTCAAAATCACAGTGAACTGGGTGAGCTCGCTCCATCGTCGACTCTGTTGTTGTCTGTCTCTGACCCTGACCTAGTCCAGTGCCAAGACAAGACTAAACCTATTATACAGGGTGTTCATTTAATTGCGTGCCATAGCTTAGGGGTGTTTCAATAACGTTAAAGAAGCCCATAAAAATATTAAAAAAAAAACCAACTCAAAAAACACACCACGTTACTGAAACACCCCCTAAGCTACGCAATTAAATCAACACCCTGTATAAAAAAGTAGCTCTAGGTCAGCGAATAAAGGCTCTCAAAACAGGACACCATGTTATAAGTAATAACTATACAAACGGAAACCTTCTGCACCTTTAATGACAGTGACTCCTACAAACAGCTATCCTGTGTTTGGTCCTTGTATATCTAGTGTCAACCCGCTCTGCCTACCCCGTGAGGGATACAGGCTCGACTATGCCCACCTTTAATAACAGCATCTCCTACGAACAGCTGTCCAGTCTGGTCGGCCGCCTGCTCCTTGTATATCTTGGAGATGAGGATCGGTAGCTTGTGTTCCGCCCCACCCTTGATGCTTAGACCCAAACCTCCTACTTTCTGACGGGTTATTTGCACCATGCGCTCCTGTTTGAAAAAAAAAAACATTTATTTCTATGATTTCTTAACATTTCTGTTTTGTTTTTGTATAATGGGAAAACTTTTATAGGTAAAATGTACATTTGTGATTGTGATATGAATAACATGAACTATTTATATTAGTTTAATATTATAAAGAGGAAAGACTTTGAGAAACTTCTTTCTGTAACAAATATTTTAAAGTGGAAAAACTTGTATTTTTGTGCTGCTGTTGCTGTGACCAGTTCCACAAATTCTTTCTCAATTACAAAGCTTTGTTCACCGTAATACATAGGCTACTTCTAAAAGTAGGAAAATATCTGATTTCCACAAGAAAACTCATTAAGCTGGCTGCGGGACAGTGCAGTATGTTTTCTTCTTCCATTCATCCATAAGTTAGTCACACATAAGATGAATAGAATAGAATATAGAATAGAAAACGTTTATTTGGCAGTTAAAAAAAATAAAAAACACAAAAAAAACAAAAGTAAACAATGGAGATCTATTTAACTGCCAAACAGGATCTAGCTCAGCTAAATGCTGTGGCTGGAGACCACAGCGCTGATTTTCAGCCAGACCCTGTTTTTGCAGCCAGCCAGATAATTATTTTGTTTTCCTTACCCTGGCATGAGGCACACTTTTGTCTGCAGGCGGCTGCGAAGGCACAATGATCTCTCTTTGAACCGTGACGGACTCCATGGTGAGTCGCAGGCGCGCGGGCCGCGGCCGCGACTTGCCGTCCGACACCTGCACCAAGCCTGTGCGTATCTGCAATGTAATAAATAATAAAACGAATGGAGTGATATAATGGGAAACCACTTTCTTGTAAGAACTTGATTCAACTTTTCATGGAAAAACCCCATATTGTTTGGCAAGGCTTGTAAGATGCTACATGGTGATCTAGTTATTATACAGAATTTCAGAGGTATTTACCATCAAATAGATCTCTGACGTGGTTTACACCATCAACAACAGAAAAAGGATCAAAGCCCAGAATTTCTGGACTGGGTTGGAGTGTACCCTTTGGGGTGGATAGGTACTACTAAAGAAAATAAATTTGAAAATTTTCATGGGGGGTAAATTTTGCTCAAAATTAAAATAAATATTTTGTTCAGAGAGTCAAGTTTAAGCTGCAACAGTGTAGGTATAGTGTCTGCCATCGACACACTAAGTGAATGGATGTTTATTTAGAGATTATTTAGATTTCTAGAGGTAGGCATATTTTTAAAATATACATACCTTTTCATCTTTCTTCTCCTCAACCGGCGTCATCATTGTGAAATTACAACCATACTAAATAATAAATTACCTAATTAGATTTCTACCGTGTCCAAAAAGATTTAGCCCTCTGCTTTTTATCACCAATAAACACATTTTAACGCTTTTCTTCGCCTAGATCTTATCGAAAACCCATTGAGTATGATTTAACTGGCTTGTTTTAATGATTTTATTAATTATTTACGAGTTACACATTACAAATACGAAAAACAGGTCACTGGCATACAGTAAATCAATATACGCGAGCACCAAAACAATGCACAAATCACGGCCTTTCCACACCAAATCGAGGTCAATTATAATATTATTGATGGCAGATGATTTAATCTTTGTAATAACATGGTTTTTATTTAAAAATTTAGTGGAAAATGGTATAAAAACAAATAATTTTGTAATAAATGGACATGGACAGACGGACACAGTCCAATCAACGGGTGCAAAGTAGTTACTAGTGATGAGACACGACATCACTCCGTTGTCGACTACATCTTAAATCGATCGACTCAAAGCTCGACTCGCCTGTGCTGTTCACATGATCAAGGGGTGGGGGAATGAGAGTAGGTCAGTGAAATAAAAAAAAAAATTGAAGTAGCTCGCATGGCAAACTGGCACGTGCCAGTAACTGGCTGGCATGACCTGTCCACACGGGGCGAGCTACTGGACTGCAGCTACTCGCAAGGCTGACTGACCCGTTTACTGGCACCGTGTAAACAAGCCATAAAAGGTTCTCCGTTAAGACCGTTAATACCGAGCGGTGGCGCCCTCACACGGTAAAAAATCATAACCCGTAAAATATAAACCTTTTTTAAAACTTTTACTACTTCCTTTCTTTAAAGTAATCAATTGTGGAGCAAATAGTACCCAGTTAATATCGATATTATTGCTAAAATCGGTAGTTTTTGGCGGAAACTTCAATAGTAACTGCGGGGTACCTACTATTCTTTTAAAAAATCATCAGCTCTAATTCTAAGGAAGTAGTAGAACAAATTTTTTTAAAAGTCTATATTTTGCGAGTTATGATTTTTTAACGACTGAGGGCGCCACCGCTCGGTATAAACGCTCTTAAGCCACGTTCACACACGCGCGGGAAAATATCAAAACCACCCCCTATGCTTATTAAAATTTCTGCGGACAAGCCGAAGTGTTCGCACTTCTACACAAAGAAAAAAAAACTGAAAAACGTACGTCAGAAACAATTGGGAGCCAAACTAAAAGCTAAATGCAGATGGCGCTGTGGGCGACTGTTCCTTGTTACGTGTCAATGTCACATGTGTATTGCGATTTTATCAGTTATTTTTTACCATTATACGATACTTTTCTCAATATAATCACTTTCTTTGTAATGCGCTGAACACAATCAACTTGCATCACTTGCATTGAAGTTTTTAATACGTATTTTTTTTACCACTGTCTCCCACTGTTTTCTTTGTTTGGAATCTCTGGAAAACATATGAATTCCCCTATTTTTACAATTAAATACATTGCATTGTGGCATTTACTGATAATATTCTAAAAATATTCAGTTTGTTTAAAAAAGCTAGTACAATTTGACAGTTCTCAAGGTACAGTCGCCCATGCGACACCTAGCGGGAGAAAAAGGCAGTTTTCCTCCTCATTTAATGTAGGGTAACGGCACCAGTAGTCAGCCTTTTAATGGAAATTTCAAATTGGGTACTTGACTGGGTAGCTTAAAAAATTCAAAACGTTTATACTTAAAACTAATGGCTAAAAATATTGTGGATTTCATTCATCATTAAAAAAAAATGCACATTTAGATTTTAATAATCGAATTAAAAGTATATAAGTTATTGATTTGATTAGTCAATATTTACTAAAATGTGACGTCATAATTTACTATTTTCATACAAAAAAGCGTTTTTGACATTTCATAAAAAGTTGCTGATTTGACTAGTTGGAAAGTAGCCAATTCAAAATCGTGCAGAAATGTCATTTTCAAGTGTAAGAAAACACTTTAGGTATCAATTAGATTGCTTGTTTAACATATTTTTATTTTATGTAAATCATGATATTCTTCCATGCTGGACTGGGAGTGAAAGAAAAACATTGAATGTGCCAGCTGCATCTCCTCCCGGGCATGCTGTAAAAACCAGAGGGTTTCAGTTGTATTCCACCGGTATTTTCCGAAAAGTTAATTTTGCATTTTTTACATAACTACGTGCTGAATTAGGTAAATGTTGGTTGGCTGTCTATTAGAGAAATTGCGACCAACGAAGAAAAGGAAAATTGAAATTGAAATGAATGGAACAACTTATACCACAACACACATCTTTATTCTCCTTTTCAACCTAAAATTAATAATTTTATTATTACACAACATGTATATAGAAAGATTTTATACAATAGTGTATAATTAATAGCTAAATGAACTATATTAATCAACAATACAGTAAAAAGAATTATGAATCACTTAATACATATTGGCAGTCTATTATAATGATATGTATCTTTTTCAGTTTGGAACAGCCGTTATCTTATTTAAAGACTAACAAATTATAATTTATTTACTTATTTTTATTATAGAGTTATGTGCAAAAGACAAAGTAATTGTCTGTGTTAATATCCGTCCGTCACAATAATCCAAAATAACAAAAAGTTTTGAAAACTTTAATTTGTCTATTGCACATAAAATTTGTAATTAAGAGAAATAAAAGTTTGCTATGAGATTATCATTAAAGTGACTCTAACAAAATGCCATTTAGATAAAATACTCAAAAAACTTTAATGATACTTTAAAAGCCTTTGAAAACTACTAAAAGAAGATGAGGTATTTTTTCACTTACTATAATATGAATAAGTCAATCTCACAGCAAACAACTGACACGAATCATTAGGTACACTTAAGTAATTATGATTTTTCTACTGTTATTTACAAATTTAGTAAATATTTTATTTAGGTTTCAAATTGAAAACCTAGATCGCCATTTAACAGCTTTTAAATAAACCACATTATTTTACAATAACAATATTTTTACACCATGTTAAAATTGTGAATAATTTTAGCCCGTTTTAAAGTAACGTCGCGGATAAAATATATTAATAGCATCATTAATAATTACTTTCCTATTTTTTCTCATCAAATGAGAGTAACATCATCTAAAAAACGTGCGAATAACATTTACATTTTTCCCACTAAATTTAAAATGTCCATAGGCAAGTTAGAGGAAGGAAAGGAAGGAAGACATTTGTAGCACTTGAACCTTCAGTTTTTCCGAAGAGACAAAGAATATTAAACGTTAGACGTGTATTGTGCACTCTCGGCGTTCCTGCTCCTTCCTTTGCTGGTATCTGTAAATAGGACATAGGTACTTTAATGTATTTACTATTCCACAACAAAAAGAAAACAAATTGAAGACCCAGTGCATCTCGCTTAAAATAAAGCTTTAGGGGTGTGAAAAGGGAATACGTTGTCATGTAGGTACAGGTAGGTACCTCCTCAGTAATATAATTTCACTCACTTGTCAATTAAAGAAGATATATCGGCGGGGACTGGGGCGAAGCTTCCTGAAAGGCCATCGCTCCCATTCTGGCCTCCACTGTAGAAGAATAAAAATACTTACACATTTTATTTCACAAAAATAGTTCTAAGCTTAAGTAAAATTATTTAAAAATCTACTATGAGGCAAAGCTTTAGTGGGTAGGATGAATTTTAAAGCTCTAAAAAGGCGTAAAATTATTAAGAGGGATCTAATACCTAATTATCGATTCTCGACTAAGAATTAATTACCATTACGCATCACTAGTTACTGACCAAAATCCTAGCCAAAAACACAAGCCAAAAACATGGCGGATAACGGCGGTAAAATCTAAAAACTTTTCTGATGAAAAATAGTTTGTGAGATTTTCTTACGATTTACATTACAAGATTCTTGTCAAATAGTGAATCTTTATTTCAAATCGTGAAAGTTTACGAAAGTGCCAAATATCGTGACAATCTTGATGATTTATAAGAACGAACTTTTTATTTGGGTAAGTGAGTAAGTAGGTAGGTAGACGTACGTGAATCGTTTACCGCAGGTGATCCATGATAATGAAGATGAAACAGTTAGTTTTAGTTACCCAAGTGTGTGAAGGACGCTGGGATCTCTACCTATCCGATAATTACCTACCTACATTTTGTTCGAAGTATAGGTAGGCACTGTAGGTACTAGGTACTACTCTCGCAAGTAATCAAAAGGAAACCACTACAAGGGTCGTTACGATGTTTGCCTTTGCCGTGGTGATAAGTAAGTAGGTACTAAGTCTACAAACTAAGTTCTGCGTGTGTGGCGGGCGGGTGAGGGGCGGCGGGGAGGTACCTGCGTTCTACCTGCTGGTGGTGCGCGCGCTGCGTCGCCCGCTGCCGTACACGCTGCCGCCCGGGGACCCGCCAGAACCTGGGGAACCAACTGATTGAGCAAAGGATCTTTAGCCAATGAGTGCAATTTGGTATCAACACGACTTAACAAAATCTCTACTAAAATAAAATTATTGTCGTCGCTTTCTGTTCTCTCATCTCATGATAGAAAATGACAGATAAGTCGTGCCATTTGTAACGCCGAATTGACCTCAATATCGTCTTTAAATCAGGCTCTTTTGTAGGTAAGTGTAGGATTCTTTCAAGGTGGGCAGGTCGTCAAAGTCGTCGTTAATAAACAGATAGCATAATTATCGTATCGATCATCGTCTGTTACGGCAACCTCTGGCCTCTCTTTGCCATCTACTTTTAACGGTAAAACGCAAACAACTTGCCTTTAGTGGTAGTATTGGCGGCACTATCGCTGTTGTCATCAGAATCGGTGTGGTCTCGCCACGTGGGCCCCCCGGAGCCGGCGCAGGCGGCGCGCATCCGGTGCCGCGCCTCCACTGTCGAGCATTTAGACAGGCTCGATTCGTCTGTCGGCCAAACCAATGTGTGGAGCTCAGGGAGCTCGGTTAGCGCTTGTTTTGGCCAATTAGGTTTGATGGAAATTTGGTTACAAGCATGACGTGATGATGAGTGAAGCAGTCTCTCAGAAGTCTTAACTAAAAGTCACTTATCAAGGTAGGTAGATATTTTTAATAAGAGTAAAGTACAAATCACACTGGCATTTTGCGATTCTTGCGAATATAAGTATATAAAGGCATGTACCTACTGGTTCTCTCATTTTAAAAGGTGAATGAAACCTAACAGAAGATGAGACTGAATAAAGGTCTAACCGTATCGGTAGTGGTCGCAGGCGCGATGCCGGCGGTGCGGCGGTGCGGCGGCGCGGCGTCGTCGTCGCGGCGCGCCAGTGTTCGGAACTGCAGCGAGTGTGCTGCTGATACACCAAACGTCGCATACGGACTTATTTCGTAGAGTTCCGCTGGAAGAGGGGAATACGAATATGACAGCACCTATCTATCCATTCGGTTGGAACTCCAATAGTCATGATGTCGTGAAATAAGGAGAACGCTCTGAAAACGCTCCTTCCACAGATATAGATCAGGCTCCTGCCAAAAGTTATTTCGACTCTCTAAAAGGCTCTCTAGCATAGTGACCTTGCATTGCGACCATAAATAGAGTAAACAGGTGTACGAGATTTGCTTTCAATTTGTTCTTATTGGGAACATGACTTTCGAAATCTTACCAGAAGAGTCATCATTGGACTTCTCATTCCCATTGATAGAAGATGAGGAATACAGCTTCTGCCCTTCTCGAAGCTTCTCCCTCTCAGCCTCGTTGCTCTCGCTCAATTTCCTGTCGTCACGCATATAGTGGTCGCTGGAAATGCAGAAAAATCTGTAACAGAATCGACAGTTATCGCTGCGACTTTTTCGTCTACGCCACTAGAGAAAAACAAAAAGGGGTTTAAGTTTCTTGGCAATAAAGCGAAATTTACGCCAGGTCAGACCACAAATCTATGTTGCGCCATTGCATCGAAATGTGCTGAAATTTTTGCGATGCGAATATGGGTGTGTCGTTGTGGCCTGTCCCTAAGGGGTATCAGCTTACAAGCGGTCGCAATCATATTTTATATGTATTTGCACTCTAGGGAGGTAGGTAACTAACTTGCGTTTGTGCTGAAGCAGGCAGATGATGCCAGCTAAGGTGCATACGACGACGACTGCACTCGCCACACAGGATAGCAAGACAGTTCGGAGACCGCTCGACCGGGCTCCTTCTGCGATTGGCGCTCGAGGCTGCAGGGAGGGTATGCGACCTGAAATGATATTTAAAATGAAACACTAAGAAAAATTTTCTTCCAGCATAAAGGTGTCTTTTTCTTTTTATGCTTAGAATCTGTATCTGGGTCGTTTGGGCCTTTAGGTTTTTATGTTGTTGTTTCTGGTTTGGAAAACTTTAGATTGATCTCAGTGTGATTGGCTACCGTCGTCACCGGAAATCGGTTGGGTGAAATGTAGGTAAACACCATACCTCCGGCCAAAGTATGCGTATCAGCGAATAGTGTGACGCGCTCAACGCCAGCGTCGCTATTCGCTTCTACCGCCAGCTCGTACCACGACCCCGGAATTAGTTCACCCAGAACATGGCTTGCTGAACTGAGATCGTCGCCCACCTGAAAATAAAACGTTGTTTTTTCTTAGATAAGAATATGGATTTACCGAAGGGTGCTGTGTCAAAATAGCAACATCCCATCTCTTCCAAAGGGTGTCGTAAAAGGCTGAGGAGTCCTAGGAAGCTCATACGCCCCTTTATATGGATGCTATCGCTAAATCAACCTGCGAAGCGTTGTAAGTACCTATGACAATTCCCTGGGATGGGAATAGACGATCCATTCTATGGTAGGCTTTTTGTGGCTGTTATAGCAGTTGGTGTAGTGTTAAGATTTTATAATGTTGGAGAGAGCATAGGTTAGGTAGGTATTTCTGAATAAATAAAGAAGACTATCACTGAAGATTATCACCTTGATCCAATGTTCAGATCCAGCGAGTCGATAGGAGACCTTAAAACCAAGGATGGGGCAGCGCCGTCTCGCACGCATAGAAGTTTATCTTGATAGCTGTCGTGTTTGCATGAACGTGGGTCTTCCGCTTTCGGTGGCTTAGGTCCTGGAAAGGAAAACTCATTATTTTATTTATACTTAGTAATTGGCACTATTTACTGCACGGTCCAGAGGACAGGTGCAGCAGCCGGTTTCTTTGCACTCTTGGCACCGCCCGGGGTCACGTGTAGGGTTTTTAAGGTAATTCCTACAAACGTAGAGCAACATTGACCAGTAACGACCACTATTAGAAACAGTGACCGACACTGACACCTTAACGTGCCCTCCGAAGCACAGAACCCGTTTTCTTCCAGACAATCAGGTGGATTCCGGCTGTATTGTCCGAACCAAACTGGGGAAAACTTTGTGTTTCCCCCCTGAAAATCGAACCCAAAACCTCCGGATCGTGAGCCCACGGAGGCAACTAACAGAAAACTCATTGAAATTTGATAGTTCCAGCCAGCTTTGGTTCTTTTTACTAAATTATGGAAACATTCTTACGTCCGCCTCTAGTCGTGGCAGTAAGAACTTCACTGGGTGGTCCAATGGAAATCTTGTTTCTCGCTTGTATTTTGGCATTGTAAGTGGTCCACATTTGAGCATGTCCATCGTGTAAGAAGATATCTCTGGCGATAGTTCCACGACGATCCATTCTGATTCTTGTGCTTGTTTGTAGTGAAGAACGTATCCTGAAAATTCAAAACAGGATTAACATGGACAAACAAATTTTTTTGGATATGCTAAATGTTCGAGAAGGGCAGAAGCTGTATTCCTCATCTTCTATCAATGGGAATGAGAAGTCCAATGATGACTCTTCTGGTAAGATTTCGAAAGTCATGTTCCCAATAAGAACAAATTGAAAGCAAATCTCGTACACCTGTTTACTCTATTTATGGTCGCAATGCAAGGTCACTATGCTAGAGAGCCTTTAGAGAGTCGAAATAACTTTTGGCAGGAGCCTGATCTATATCTGTGGAAGGAGCGTTTTCAGAGCGTTCTCCTTATTTCACGACATCATGACTATTGGAGTTCCAACCGAATGGATAGATAGGTGCTGTCATATTCGTATTCCCCTCTTCCAGCGGAACTCTACGAAATAAGTCCGTATGCGACGTTTGGTGTATCAGCAGCACACTCGCTGCAGTTCCGAACACTGGCGCGCCGCGACGACGACGCCGCGCCGCCGCACCGCCCGCACCGCCGGCATCGCGCCTGCGACCACTACCGATACGGTTAGACCTTTATTCAGTCTCATTCTTCTGTTAGGTTTCATTCACCTTTTAAAATGAGAGAACCAGTAGGTACATGCCTTTATATACTTATATTCGCAAGAATCGCAAAATGCCAGTGTGATTTGTACTTTACTCTTATTAAAAATATCTACCTACCTTGATAAGTGACTTTTAGTTAAGACTTCTGAGAGACTGCTTCACTCATCATCACGTCATGCTTGTAACCAAATTTCCATCAAACCTAATTGGCCAAAACAAGCGCTAACCGAGCTCCCTGAGCTCCACACATTGGTTTGGCCGACAGACGAATCGAGCCTGTCTAAATGCTCGACAGTGGAGGCGCGGCACCGGATGCGCGCCGCCTGCGCCGGCTCCGGGGGGCCCACGTGGCGAGACCACACCGATTCTGATGACAACAGCGATAGTGCCGCCAATACTACCACTAAAGGCAAGTTGTTTGCGTTTTTACCGTTAAAAGTAGATGGCAAAGAGAGGCCAGAGGTTGCCGTAACAGACGATGATCGATACGATAATTATGCTATCTGTTTATTAACGACGACTTTGACGACCTGCCCACCTTGAAAGAATCCTACACTTACCTACAAAAGAGCCTGATTTAAAGACGATATTGAGGTCAATTCGGCGTTACAAATGCACGACTTATCTGTCATTTTTCTATCATGAGATGAGAGAACAGAAAGCGACGACAATAATTTTATTTTAGTAGAGATTTTGTTAAGTCGTGTTGATACCAAATTGCACTCATTGGCTAAAGATCCTTTGCTCAATCAGTTGGTTCCCCAGGTTCTGGCGGGTCCCCCGGGCGGCAGCGTGTACGGCAGCGGGCGACGCAGCGCGCGCACCACCAGCAGGTAGAACGCAGGTACCTCCCCGCCGCCCCTCACCCGCCCGCCACACACGCAGAACTTAGTTTGTAGACTTAGTACCTACTTACTTATCACCACGGCAAAGGCAAACATCGTAACGACCCTTGTAGTGGTTTCCCTTTTGATTACTTGCGAGAGTAGTACCTAGTACCTACAGTGCCTACCTATACTTCGAACAAAATGTAGGTAGGTAATTATCGGATAGGTAGAGATCCCAGCGTCCTTCACACACTTGGGTAACTAAAACTAACTGTTTCATCTTCATTATCATGGATCACCTGCGGTAAACGATTCACGTACGTCTACCTACCTACTTACTCACTTACCCAAATAAAAAGTTCGTTCTTATAAATCATCAAGATTGTCACGATATTTGGCACTTTCGTAAACTTTCACGATTTGAAATAAAGATTCACTATTTGACAAGAATCTTGTAATGTAAATCGTAAGAAAATCTCACAAACTATTTTTCATCAGAAAAGTTTTTAGATTTTACCGCCGTTATCCGCCATGTTTTTGGCTTGTGTTTTTGGCTAGGATTTTGGTCAGTAACTAGTGATGCGTAATGGTAATTAATTCTTAGTCGAGAATCGATAATTAGGTATTAGATCCCTCTTAATAATTTTACGCCTTTTTAGAGCTTTAAAATTCATCCTACCCACTAAAGCTTTGCCTCATAGTAGATTTTTAAATAATTTTACTTAAGCTTAGAACTATTTTGTGAAATAAAATGTGTAAGTATTTTTATTCTTCTACAGTGGAGGCCAGAATGGGAGCGATGGCCTTTCAGGAAGCTTCGCCCCAGTCCCCGCCGATATATCTTCTTTAATTGACAAGTGAGTGAAATTATATTACTGAGGAGGTACCTACCTGTACCTACATGACAACGTATTCCCTTTTCACACCCCTAAAGCTTTATTTTAAGCGAGATGCACTGGGTCTTCAATTTGTTTTCTTTTTGTTGTGGAATAGTAAATACATTAAAGTACCTATGTCCTATTTACAGATACCAGCAAAGGAAGGAGCAGGAACGCCGAGAGTGCACAATACACGTCTAACGTT
>JARACY010003640.1:0-31806 GCA_029255725.1 Scrobipalpa atriplicella | reverse complement strand
AATTACATAACCTACTTCAAAATATCGTATTATGTAAATTAGGAAGGCATGTGTCTCGGAATTTTCTAACACAACATTATTGAGGGTTATTAGACTAGTTTCATTCAGGTTTCCATTCACGGTGGTATGAATGAGTCGCATGTCTACACCATGCCCTTCGCACCATCTGCGTCGCAAGCTGGCACGGTAAGGCACCCCTCTTTTCTTTCAAGAACAGGTCAAGGTACTTATTCCAATTCAAAGTAGGTAGCACCTGTATTTTCTAATATCAACCCTTTCTACACATGATAAGTTTTAGGCTCATATTTATAAAGCGATCTCAAGATTGAGAGCAATATTAAGTTTTGATTTGACAGGTCATTTTGTACTGAAATGACATTTCTGATACAAACTCAAATTCGCTGTCACTCTTGAGAGCTGATTATAAATACGACCCTTAGTTATTCAATTCTTACAAAAAGGTAGGTATTTTAAAATGGCAAATCTCACTCATGGAACTTTTGACGAGATTATATATAGGTTTATATAGCTTACATTACATACATCAATGGAACTTGAAGTCGCAAGTTAGACGGACAGACAATCAGACGCAGAATGTTTCACACGGAAACATCCGTAGATAACTTACGGCCCTTAGCTAGGTAAGTAGACCAACATAATCTTCAAATGAAACATGATGTTCAAAATTATAAGCTCTTACTACTAAGTATAACTTCAAGTACTTACCATATACCACAATGACACCCTCCCTTAAATTTAAATACCTTCGCTATCATCAGGCCGCCAAAGCACCCTTCCTTAACATCAGTTGTGGGTTATTGCACCCCCCCTTAAGAACAGGTCAAGGTGGCACCTGTTGCCGCGACGTGTGTCTTACTGAGGGGGACATGGCTCATGGAGTCGAAGAAACAAGTAGCGGAAACCAAGACAAGTGTCACGCAAGCGGAAGTGGGGTGATAATGTACTCTTGTTTTATTTTTTCAAGAGCGTCCGAGAAATTAAAATTTCTTAGGTATATTTTCATTACAGTACTACTCGTAAAAGTTATCGTTTACATCATCTTACAATTTTTTTCTTCCTGAATATCATGAATTCGATGGGTTTTACGTGGTTTTACTATCCCTGGAAGTAAAGGCAAATTTTTAACATTGCTTTATTTAGTTCGCTCTTTATAATATTTTTCGTAAGTATAGCAATAATTACAGCATTCTGTGCGGATTTTTTGACTAATATGTAGTTACACATTAAGTACTAGATTCCGCCCCGCGATTTCACCCGAGTTTTTCCGGAGTAAAAAGTAGCCTATGTGCTATCCATACCAAATTTTATCAAAATCGACAAACACGAAAAACTCAGAATATATACATATATAATTATCGGTAAATATATAAATATTTACTTATCGGTTCTTTAACATGTTTTTGTGAAAAAGATAGTGCTTGGAAACTCATAAAAAATTGTGATAAATACATACATTCCTATAATAAATAATGATATGGGCCACTATGGCATACCATTAATTAATACGATGACAAAAGGCAGTATGTGCACGAGCGCTTGCCACGCGCACGCGCAGATTTATCAGCGTAATTAAAAGGCGGCGGACATTACTGTATTTAAATAGGTACCTAATTTTGGAGTAAAAGTCTTAAAACATATAGTAGGTAGTACCTACCTAGACATAAAGTAGGTAACTTCTCCAAATAAGATCAAACTAATATAAAAATACATATAATAAATATAATGCCACGATATATCATTAGTACAATGCCATAAGGCGACATGCGCACGAGCGCGTCGACGAGCGCTCGGCACGCGCGCGCGCAGATTTATCAGCGTAATTAAAAGGCGGCGGACATTACCGTATGAATGCGCGGGGTGCGCGCGCCACAGCTGTCGTGTGTGTGTACTGCGCCTGATAGAGGTTGATAGTTCTTTTTAATATAATAAAATTTTGTTTCTTGCGAAAGATTTGATGAAGTAATCCCCTTCAGGTGGAAATAGATGAGAGAAGAAAATAACGCACATTCTTTTTTTTTAAACTACCTGTTACTGAGGTAAATTCACTTTGTCATACTTTTAGCAAAGTAGCGAATCTGATCACTTCATCATTATTGAAATCCACATTTATTAAGAAAATAGTCAGCATTGGAAAAAAAAACTCTTGTGGTAATTCTCACTATTAAACATTTTAACGGGTTCTTACCGGTTTTTTTAGTTTCCTCAACAATTTAATCATAATATTTTTGCGCAGTTGCAAGCACCATGATCATTGATCAAGAGTAATAGTTACAAATATATAAAATAAACTGACTTAAAATGCCTAGTATTTCTAAATAGTAGAACATGAAGTATCAAGAAGGGTGGCGACAATAGAACCCCTAAAATCGCGTGACGTATCGTGATTGTCTAAGCACCGACAGATGTGTGCCGGAATGTATGGTGTCCGCAAGTACACCATAGCCACTATACGACCGACAGCGTTTTATACCACCCTAAAGTAAGGATTCATTCACCTCGTCAGATGTTCAATCGACCTGGGGTCGGATATAGTTACTTACTTTTTTTGGGTGAAAGCGATTTTTAATTTGATTTCGTTGAAAACTGTGAAAGTATTTTTGTTGGTCACGCTAAGGTCTGTTGTGTTTATTTACGAAACCAAAATATTCGAGGATGTACAGTCGTACAAGGATCTTTTGGCGCGTGGGTGACATTGACAGCACAGATTACCTAGTATACATGTCCGTTCGGTTATGTATACTAGGTAATCTGTGCTGTCAATGTCACCCGCGCGCCAAAAGATCCTTGTACGACTGTATGCAGTTTTAACAATTAACTGGCCATTTACGCCTGATTTATAAAAAGAAAAAAGAAAAGTGGTTTTCTTTTTCATTGCATACGGCCAGCGGATAGCGGCATAGAGGATAGTGGCCAGTATTTTTGTTAAAATAAAACAAACAGCAAACTCCTTGGTTGGTCGAAACTGGGATCAAACAGAAGTAGGTAGGTACCTACCTAAAATCTGATCTAAGAATTTTATTATAAGGAAAATGGAAAATTATTTCACCATAGGATTTCCCTTATTCCAATCTTGGAATGAAGTACTTACTGTGGGGAATGTTCTTTAATTTCGTGAGGTAAAATTGCGTTTGGTATAAGCATAAGCACCCTGTAAAACAATATTCAATGAATAATTACAAGTCAAGTACTTTACTAACTTTGCAACTTCAGTTTTCTTCATCGAAGATTAATTCAAAATTAAATGCCCCTCTCTGTACAATTTCAATTTATTCAATCTCATCACATAAATTTCACCAGAGATTCAGTTATTCTCTAATGTATTCAATTATAATGTAAATCAATTCTATTATTTTAGAAACCGATATCGGGAGCTAATTGTAATTTCACCCTGCCACAGCCCGACGGACCGTGCTAGACCTGTGGTGTGTGGTATGGTATATGCCCCTGGGCCAGCTGCCGCGTGTCTAATTATGGTAATAGTCTAATTTGGTTAGTTTCCGCATAACATTGTTTATTTGGTTGGTATGTTACCTTATGTTTCTTTATCATTATATCTTACACGTGTCTGCTTTTATCTATACTTATAAAATCATTTGTCCTTACTGACTGACTGACTGACTGATTTATCAGAGCCTAAACTACTAAAGCTAGAATCGTGAAATATGGAGAGCAGGTTCCTCTTATAACGTAACCTCCCACTAAGAAAGGATTTCCGGATTTTCCCTCCCTAAACGGGTAAAAAGGGGGGTTGAAGTTTGTATGAAAGTCCGTCAATTTTGAAGGTAGGATCTTCAAATTTTGTATTTAGGCTAATGATTAAAAAATAATTTATACGTGTTTCAGAATTTTTGCATTTTTTACCCCTAAGAGGGTTAAATAGGGGATAGAAGTTTGTATGGAAATTCCGTCAATTTTGATGGCAGGATCTTCCAATTTTGTTTTTGGGCTAAAGATTTAAAAATAATGAACACGTGTTTCAGCGTATTTGCATTTTCCACCCCTAAGGGGGTTAAATAGGGGATGGAAGTTTGTATTGAAATTCCGTTATTTTTAAAGGTAGGAACAGCGCGGGAACTCAAT
Organism: Scrobipalpa atriplicella; assembly: GCA_029255725.1. Taxonomy (NCBI): domain Eukaryota; kingdom Metazoa; phylum Arthropoda; class Insecta; order Lepidoptera; family Gelechiidae; genus Scrobipalpa; species Scrobipalpa atriplicella. The sequence continues at coordinate 27,705 of JARACY010003640.1, read as the reverse complement.
CCCACGGGAAAACTCTTAGCTGCGGGTGAAACCGCGGGGTGGAAAGCTAGTGAATTGCATAATTTAAAAGGGAACATTAGAGTCACTGTAATAGTTGGAATAAATTTTCCAGTTTTATTTTACATCATTATCACGAAAATATCCATTATGCTGAAAGATTCCGAGAACTCGTGTGCCTACTTTTCAGCAAAATTGTAAATTTCAATCCTATCATATTATAAAGACGAAAGTTTGTGAATGTGTGTATGTTTGTTACTTCTTCACGTCTAAATAGCTGAAGCGATTTTGATAAAATTTGGTATGGATAGCACATAGGCTACTTTTTACTCCGGAAAAACTCGGGTGAAATCGCGGGGCGGAATCTAGTACTTAATGTGTAACTACATATTAGTCAAAAAATCCGCACAGAATGCTGTAATTATTGCTATACTTACGAAAAATATTATAAAGAGCGAACTAAATAAAGCAATGTTAAAAATTTGCCTTTACTTCCAGGGATAGTAAAACCACGTAAAACCCATCGAATTCATGATATTCAGGAAGAAAAAAATTGTAAGATGATGTAAACGATAACTTTTACGAGTAGTACTGTAATGAAAATATACCTAAGAAATTTTAATTTCTCGGACGCTCTTGAAAAAATAAAACAAGAGTACATTATCACCCCACTTCCGCTTGCGTGACACTTGTCTTGGTTTCCGCTACTTGTTTCTTCGACTCCATGAGCCATGTCCCCCTCAGTAAGACACACGTCGCGGCAACAGGTGCCACCTTGACCTGTTCTTAAGGGGGGGTGCAATAACCCACAACTGATGTTAAGGAAGGGTGCTTTGGCGGCCTGATGATAGCGAAGGTATTTAAATTTAAGGGAGGGTGTCATTGTGGTATATGGTAAGTACTTGAAGTTATACTTAGTAGTAAGAGCTTATAATTTTGAACATCATGTTTCATTTGAAGATTATGTTGGTCTACTTACCTAGCTAAGGGCCGTAAGTTATCTACGGATGTTTCCGTGTGAAACATTCTGCGTCTGATTGTCTGTCCGTCTAACTTGCGACTTCAAGTTCCATTGATGTATGTAATGTAAGCTATATAAACCTATATATAATCTCGTCAAAAGTTCCATGAGTGAGATTTGCCATTTTAAAATACCTACCTTTTTGTAAGAATTGAATAACTAAGGGTCGTATTTATAATCAGCTCTCAAGAGTGACAGCGAATTTGAGTTTGTATCAGAAATGTCATTTCAGTACAAAATGACCTGTCAAATCAAAACTTAATATTGCTCTCAATCTTGAGATCGCTTTATAAATATGAGCCTAAAACTTATCATGTGTAGAAAGGGTTGATATTAGAAAATACAGGTGCTACCTACTTTGAATTGGAATAAGTACCTTGACCTGTTCTTGAAAGAAAAGAGGGGTGCCTTACCGTGCCAGCTTGCGACGCAGATGGTGCGAAGGGCATGGTGTAGACATGCGACTCATTCATACCACCGTGAATGGAAACCTGAATGAAACTAGTCTAATAACCCTCAATAATGTTGTGTTAGAAAATTCCGAGACACATGCCTTCCTAATTTACATAATACGATATTTTGAAGTAGGTAAGTAATGTAAATAATAACCTACTTGATAAAATATTGTTTAACTGTAAAACCGATACTTTCAAAATGTATAATTTTGAAAATTTTATAACTTAGTACAACATTTCAAATGGTAAAGGATATTTTCATCATCACGAATTTTACTTTTTAATTTTATTTCGACGGGATATCTCTGAATTTTCGTATATTTCTTAAAGTACAAAGATCAAACGAATTTGGATATTCCCTAAATCAAAATCCCTAATCCCTGTTCAGAGTGATCAGCCCTCAAAGTATTTTTGGTATTTTCGGTTATGAATACCATAATAGCGTTTAATGTGGGGTTTTGATGTCATTCCTTATTCAGGGGATGCACCGCAGGGCTATCGTGTTTCTTACCACTGCAATCATGTATCTTATATCAAAGAGATCTAATATTTCTGAATTATCTGTTGAGGGGAAATAATTTCTTGTATAAAATTGATTTTTTATTTTTATACTGTGTTTTCATAAATAAAGGTTGTAAAATTGATTTGAAAAAATATTGCGTTCGTGATTCATAAAAATATTAGGTTCCCAGCTTGCCAGACTATTTCCAGCGGGTGTGAGATATTTTTTTGAGGTAAAAAATAGCGTCTGTTACAGCAGATAAAAAAAGTGGTTCTCAAATGATAAAATTTTCATTAACTATGAGTTTATATGGTAACAGACATACAAAGCCAAATATGCAAACAAAATTCCCTTGTAAAAATAACTAAGAAAACGATACATATAATGTTAATCAGTGTTTTTTTACTTTATTGTACCTACAATAAAAAGACTATCTGTCAGCAAACAATACGCACCTAAGCACTCCTTTCATACGTAACCCCCTGGCCGAAACTGGTTGATAACGCGCACAAGTAAGCAGCAGCGTGCGCAGCTGCGTGCGCGCAGATACGGGCAGGTGTGTGCCGAGCTTTGCGCGTGCGCGAGGTTTTGTTATACGGGTTATAGTGCAACGGTCGGCTGACCCGAAAATTCGCAGGATTTTGTGCATTGTGTTCTGTTATTTTTTGCGTGTCTGGGGATGAGAATGCTTGCGAAATTAGTTCATGTTGGAGTACCAAAGGGATGTTTTTTTATTTTCCAAATAGGTAGTTAGTTTTTTACGGATAGAATGTTTTCTCTTTTAACTTCGAAATACATAAAAAAAAAAAATGTGTTACGTATTTTTACTATAGTGTTCTAAGGTCTATGTAATAATATCTTCTAACGACAAATTGTAGCCATATATAGGTAAGAGGTACCTTCACTCCATGAATTAGAATTAAAATTAGAATAAGAATAATTCACCAAACTTACAAAACAGCGTAACAAAAAGTACCAAGCTCATACGCATGCTACAAAATCATTATTGTAATATTATAACAAGTAGACCATACTCTTTACGCTACTAAGGCCCGTATTTATAATCAGCTCTCAAGAGTGACAGCGAGTTTGAGTTCGTATCAGAAATGTCATTTCAGTACAAAACGACCTGTCAAAACCATAATTAATATTGCTCTCAATCTTGAGATCGCTTTATAAATACGACCCTAAGTTCTGTACAGGCACTTTACCTACTTATCACACGGGCAGTGACCCGTAGAATGCGGGTCCTACCGTCATTATTTGCTATTCAAATGCATACTTACTACCTAACTATCAGACCTGTAGAACACTTGACAGGAGTACTTCAGACCCGTATGTAGAGACCCTTTTTGCTGCTCCGGTAAACTTTGAGTTTGCCAATATCAGGGAGATGGATTTGGTAAAATCTAATAAGTATACCTACCAGCTATGTAAGACATTACTAACAACAAAATTTAGCGACAAAAACAAATAAAAAAAGAAGGTGCGCAAGCATATTTTAAGCTATGTTTTCGTAACATTATTAATAAATAAAAAACCGCTTTTTCCCGTTATACAGCATCAAGCAGAGATCGGGATTACAGAGCCGTTTGGAGGTAGGTATACATACACTCACATAGGTGAGACACCCTTCGAGTCCCGGGCTGAGCACGGCGGGACACAATGAAATAATCCGCGCTTTGTACACAATTTGGTAATGGTACTGCTGGCATAAAAAAACTTTATTTAATCTGAGCTAAAATGCGTTTTAATAGAAATCAGAATAAGATTCAAAGGCTGTTTTTTTTTAATATTTTGGCTAGATATAGAGGTATGATCTGAATCTGAAACGATATACGAATAGAGTCACTTTTTGGGGTGACTTTAAGCTGAAAAACATGCGGAGAAAACGGTCAAAGATCTTCTTGAGACAGTAAAGTTAAACATGTACGATTATAAAGTCTCTTTCAGTGTAATTTGGTCATTCTTAGTAAGCGAGTTTCCGACTTTCCGACACGACCTTTCTGCGACTGTCTCTGTCTTGTCATATCTTTGTCCGGGTACTTTCTTTGGGATGCAAACTTGTTGCAAACTTATTAGTAAAGTTGTATCTGCTGACGGTAGCAAGGTGCATCAAGCAGCGCGTGTCGTGGCGCGTGCGGGCCACGTGCGCAGGAGTCGCGCGCAAGTCACCGCGCGCTTTGCACTGTCATGCGCTCGTGCGCTGCGCTGTCATGCGCGTTGTGCCTTGCGCGCGCGACCTAGTTTATTATACAGGGTGTCTCGAAAGCCATGAATTTTACTGTCAAGGAAAATACAAAAAATCATACACTACAAAAATGCTTGATTTGATCTTTGTTATAAAGGGTTTAAAAGCAGACGAATCATCTGATGGTAAGCAATCACAGTCCTTGATACCTGCGACACCTGGGGGATTACAGGGATGTGCGGCTCTATACGGGGTGTAAGGGACAGCGTCCCGCAAACTTACAGGTGTTGCTCAGTCAACGATACTGAACAACTACCAGCAGGTTTTTTTTTCAGGAAATGAAAAAAAAAAATACTTTTTCATACAAAATGACCACCTCGATCAGACAATTTGTATGGAAAAGCTAAATTTTTTTTTCATTTCCTGAAAAAAAATCCTGGTGATAGTTGTTCAGTATCGTTGACTGAGCAACGCCTATCAGTTTGCGGGACGCTGTCCCTTACACCCGGTATAAGATTAAAAACAAAATATAAACATTTTGCAATTAACATTTCCCGGCAATTCCAATATTTTATTTTTATTATAGTAATTGGTAAGTTTAATGGTAGCTTTCTCCATAATTTGCCTTAGTTTGTTTATTGTCATGTACTTTGCATATTAAATAGTAGAATTTTCTCTATGTTCGATATCCCTGGATGGACACCCTGTAGGCTTACTCTGTGGTACAAGACCAACGTTTTTTATTCTCCTGCTCCAATCGCCTGTGACTCCTGTAAATTACTTTACTATTATTCCGGATTATTGGTGGAGGGGACCGTGAAAGCATCCATTCATGTTTACACGAAATATTTTCATTATTCGCCTCTGGGGCGGCATTAGACGGTAATGCATTTAGTTTTTTGCCAATTATTTATTAAAAGCGAATTTATTATCGTTCTCATACAATAGGTCTATTTTATTTTATCCATCTTGTGACTTAGACTAATATGAAATGTGACTAAAATCAAATATAAATTAAAGTAACTACTTTCCGTTAATTTGCTTTATGTGAAAAAAAACCCGGATAATTTCATATTAACTAGATTGAATTTGACTGTTTGGTAATTTTAATTTCTAAAAATCTTCTTTGTTGATCCTCGGAGCCAAAATACATAAACGAGCCTAAAAAATCTTTCTTTTTCTTCCAATTGCTTCCGGCCTATTCCTACTACGTGCTGGGATCAGCTTTCTGACTTAGTCTACTCCACTATGCCCGGTCTTTGGCACCCACTGGTGCACCATATCTTCTATGTAGGTATACTTTCGAGATCATAACAAAAAAATTAACTGTTACTAAACTGTAATTCGCCGTTATCATAAAGTAAACAGACCAAAAAAATCGTTACCGACCCCTTTGTTTCCCCTCGGCCATCACCCATCAGCCCATCACATAACATCGTAACAAACATGGCTGTCACAATCAGTTGATGAAATCCTAACACACCTGCATACTGGCCCGCACGGCATGGGCCCAACTATATCTATCGGTATATAATACAGGGTCTTATTCATAGGCTCAACTCAAAGTTAATGGTTATCAAGGTTTTACTAAAGCATCCGCATTTTTTTTTCTAAAGAAGTTTAACAAAGAACAGCAGATGAAATAATAATAAAATGTTTTCCAATTATCTTGCGACTAAGTAGAAAATAGCACTTTATCTGACCTTGACAAAAAGTTTAACTAAATTACAGAGAGCCGATTTTTTAAAAGTAAATACCTAAATACTCTTTATTGCACACAATTTACAGAAACCTTAATCAATACATACTTAAAATTAATCTGCATTCTGCATATAGGCGATCTTATCGCTAAGAGCAATTTCTTCCATACAGATAACTCAAAGAAGAGATTTAAGAAAACTCTACTCTATGATTATTAAAATGGTGAATTTCACAATATCCTTGAAACTTTTCTAAGTTCGTGTAATCTTCCTCTCGTACCTATTAGGACCTTGTATATTATGACAGTACGGACCCTAAGCAAGGTGAGGTTGAGGGCTGGTTGCCCAGCAACGCTACTGATAAACAATTTTTGACCCCAAGTGGTGAAGGGTTTTCAAGAGGTAGATTAAAATGTTTCGGTCGCTTGATGAAGTGGCTCGTAGAACTTGAAAGTCTACGACTGCCTACGAAGTTGCTACGAAGAAAATCGTTCGAAATGGTTTTGTCGTAGCATTTTGCGTAGAGATTGTGTTTTTTTTTAACCAATAGGTACGAATGATGAAATTACTTCCCAAACAGGTGTAGTATATAATAAGTTATAGTTTCATTTTCGAGTTTGCTACATAAACAAAACTAGTGTAAACAAAGTAACTCTACATTTTTTCACGATCATTTTTAGGATTCGATAGGTATATTTGTTAGTAAAAACTCTTTTCCAAATTTTTAATATTGCTCTCAATCTTGAGAGCGCTTTATAAATACGAGCCTAGGTTATTTGAAAAGGTTTGCTATAAACTGCGTAGGTGTAATGCAAGTGGTGTAAAATATACTCCGAAATAAAATGCTGAATGTTCTTTTTCCATTTTGTACTTAGCAAATCTAATAAGCAATATAAGTTTGGCTTTAGGAACCAAATCAAGCCATTTAGTTGACCATTTATATCGATTTTAGCAACGTATTCCATCGGCATTTGAACTTTGAATTTGAACATAGCATGACAGTTTGCTTTCAAACTACAATGTCCACATCCTACACCCCAACACTTCATCCCCCGACAATGGCACAACAATGGACTCGCGCGCATCTGTCAAACGGCGCTCTCTGATTGGTCGGCGCGTGGAAATCTGTGCGGGGTGCGCGCGATCGATGCGCGTTCGATTTTAACGGTAAAAATGCCAGCTTTGGTGAGGGTGGGTGCTGTTTGTATTACTAATGGTATGGCGAAGTTCTGTGCAGTAAGTATGATTATTTTATTCAGTGCTGTAGCATAATTGTGCTTCATGTTTAAATCCAATGCTCAAAAATTGTAGAGATTTGTTTTCAGAAATCAAGTTATGCTTATAAATGATAGAATAAGAATGTTTCTAAAAGCTCCAAATCTTTTGAAATCAAAACATTATCATAACATTTCTTTGTGACATAATGTACTGCACTCAAATGTTTTACCTAAGATGGCATGATAACTTCCAAAAACTTAAATATAATCATGTAAGTAATAAATTCAAAATCATCAGAAAAATGCAGCGAACGTGTTCACATGAGACTGTTACATCAGCGATCCCCAATGAGAGGTGTAAACAAGAGAGTAATTACACAAAAGGTGCGCTACGCTTCTCTATACCGGGTCCTACAACATGTTAATATTAGTTTCAAAGTCTGGTTGGAGAATACACAGTCTATTTTCAAAATTAAGTGTTTTTTTTTACAAAATGGCAAAGCAGATCAAAATACGAGGAAAGAAATTATAGAGCACTTTTTTATTCTTTGTCGTATTTTTTTTTCCTTAATTTACCGCAATTTAGTTATTTCAGTAAAAACGAGTATTAATTATTGCTGCAGAATTAGTCACAGCTAATCAAAAAGCCTCAGTTTAACACTCGCCACTCTGCAGTGTCGAGTGTACGTATACATCCTTCCGGCGCGGGAACAGTGTTGGTGAAGTGTGTATTTTGTATCGACAGTTACACTACGCCATAGGTAACTTTGCGGGAATTTCCCGTGTGATATAGTGGACACCGTTACGCTGACAGGTGATAGAGAGTCACTTAAAAAAAAAAAAACTGTGAAAGAGATGGAAGTGTCCGACTGGACTGATTTGGCACCGAATAGGAAAGGTAAGAACGGTGCACTTTAATGTTGGAGATCGCTCGCTCGCCAAGATCCACTTCGGGTCGCTGAGCCAGCGAGGTAAGTGATAGAATGTAGTAGCACTAACACGTCTAGCACTTATAGTCTTTTATACAGTGGACCTTCTGATGAAGTGAAAATCTTGGTGTAGTGGACATAAGGCGACTAAAGGGTCTTTTCCCGGAACTTCTCGTAGGTGATGAATGAAACATGTTATCATCCAGGGTGAAAAACACCATATTTGCAGATGGCCCAAATCTTGAAATGTACTTTAGTGGCACATATGCACAGTTGAGTGATAAGTTTTTCTTGTTAATCTTTATGTTAAAGTCAATCAATCAAACATTCAAAATTTGACATGTTTACGAGTGATCAAATTTTTGGGAGTTGTGCATCCATATAAATTAGAATTAATGACTATATTGACAGCACGAGCTACAACACGGAAGCGTGGGAAACTCTCAGGTAATCCGTCACGATGGGGCTCACACAACATGCTCTCGTTGTCATGGCGTAGGGAGTACCGAAGCACATTGGGCGCTTTTCCACTAGACGTCACGTCAACGGCAACGGCGACGGCACGGCGACGATCACGTGACAATATCTATGGAAATCGATGACATGCCGTGACGCTGCCGTGCCGGCAAGTGGAAAAGCGTGTCATATAATTTCATTGATTTTCATACATTATCTCACCTACGATATCGTCGACGGTACCGTGCCGTCGCCGTTGCCGTTGACGTGCCGTCTAGTGGAAAAGCGCCCCAGGGCCGTACATTGTTATAGTGGTGGAGAACTCCCATGGCACAAACACTTGTGGTGTTCGCACGCTTGAGGTTTGCGAAGCTAAACAGTTTGAGTGAGAGAAAGTAAACATGAAGTTGCTTAATTGAGCAATGTTTGAAATAGTATATGGGAAGACAAAAAAATTGTCTTAATTTTTTGAATGAGTAAAAATATACATACATACAATCACGCCTTTATCCCTATTGGGGTAGGCAGAGCAAAAACGACCTAAATAAAGGTAATTCCTAAACGTCTGACAAGTTTTGAGGGTTTAATGTATATTGCTATAGTGACAAGTTGTCAGCCCATCGCCTAAATTGCAATACACTGAAACCCTCGATTCGCTTAGCTGATTTTTACAGCATGCACGGGAGGAGATGCAGCTGGCACATTCTATGTTTTTCTATCACTCCCAGTCCAGCATGGAAGTTAAAAATATGGGTCGTCAAATTTAAACTAATACAAGTTGATAGTTTAACTAGGCCCTATAATTTAGGGAAGGAGGTATGTTATAATTCGTGTTAAGAAATACCTAACTTATGCCATACTACAACTTTAGTATTAAAATTACTTTTTTTAAACAAATGAAGTATAAGTATCCTACTTACCGGTTTTCAATTATATTGTAATCGTCTAATCCGATCGTGTAACCGGATCCCATACCTTGTGTTGAGTGGCAAGTACCTACCTACTAAAGTACTACAATAATCGGAAGTATGGAAGTGGCGTGGTACGGGGTAAGTGACACCGGTGCGCGCGCGCAAGTTTCCGGCGGCGGCGGCGGCGCGTGCGCGAGTGGGGCTTCGCAGTTCCGGGGCTTAGTGCCTGCGTGGTGCTGCGACCCTGGTAGCAAGGTATAGGTAACCTTAGCCGGACGCAGAGGATAAGGAGTATTTTAATTTCGTACTGGTCTAATAAAGGCCAACCTAGTAACAAGTTTGTAACCTACCCGACGAATCAGACCAGGAATATTTTACGTCGTAAAATTACCAAGCTTATCACTGCAGTCAAGAACTTGTCGTGCCGTATGCATACAAGACCTCGTATGTTTTACACTCCCGAACTCCGCATTCACGAGCAGAGAATCGCGCTAATTGCAAACACCTCGCAACATTAATTGAATACAGGATGATTCAATTATTCAATTATCCGTGAGTGAGGCTGGGCGGGGCGCGCTGGGCGGGCAGCGCTAGGGCGGGCGGCAAACTCCGCCCAGCGGCGACCGGCCCACAGCAGCCTCTCGCGCCAATTGTTCCAAAATTAAACTTTTGTCTTTGTGATGCTGTTGTACTGTTCTTCAATTTACGCTTTTATAAACTTCAATTTTCCTGAATGGTGGGGGCGTGATATTTAAATTGACATTCGTTTGTTTTATGTAGATATTCTTTATAATATTTAATTTGTATTGTATTAGAACTGAGATATTTATTTAATTGACCTTTTCATTATAAACGTACGTAGAATTAGTCAAAGTAGATCCACTCAATTTTATAAGAATAAACTATAAACCCGAAGTTATATATACTCGTACCTATTTATCTAATGACTATGTTTTAACATAATAATGTAAAGATTAATTCTTTGCCTCGTTATGATGACTTACGTTTGGCTTGTAAAAAAGTACTTTATTCAAAAAGTACGTAAGCATTCAAGGTGAACTAATTTATCTAACAGATAATGAACAGCACATAATACGAATTGTACAATGGCATCTACATAAAAATTCACCTTGAAATTTTGTCAAGTTCAAAAGCTTTGGTAGTGGCACTATTGTCACGATTTTAGATTGACATATAAGTTGATTTTTTTCTATATTACCCAAAAACTGGTCCAAGAAAAAACTATGATTAGGTTTTTGAATGGTGATTTTAAATGGCTGGGTTTGCTTATTTTTTGAGGTTTTCATTTTCATGTAGTAATTTCAACGGTTCCATAAAACAGGGAAATGGGAATGTTAGTGGGAGTAAGCACGTTCATGCTTTTTTTAAAATTTAATTTCTCTTGTATTTTTTAATTTCATTTTCTTTTACTTTATCGAGTTACACACGAGTTGAAAAACTTTATGAAAAAACTAGTTTCAGCGAAAACTTGTGGTAACTCATCGAACATGCGGGCTTTATCCAATATCTTTGAATTTGGAACATAACATTACGAGAACATTGAACTTGTACCCTGCAGGTGTAGATTGCCACTATAAAAACTAAGTTAAGAAAATCCCCAAGGACAATCTAAGAAGGACAAGAAAATATTTACCTACGTCTACACCGAAAGCTTGATTTTTCGTGTTTTCGTGTCGTGTCTTGGTGCTACAATAGACAAAGTACTATAAATTATTACAGTTAATTTTAATGCATTCAAAACCGCAGAAAGCGCAAGTAAAAATAAGCAGGTTAGCAAAAGTTTGAATGCAAAAAGTAAGCAGAAAAGACGGTTTTGTTAAAAGTTTTGCACAATCACAAAGTTGTAAGTAGGCATTGTTGTAAAATAAAAAAGCGGGCCCACTTGTAGCGCCTGTAGTGAGTACCTACGATAGGTATGAGGGCCGCGGACATTGTCGCGCGATCGTGCGTGGTTACGCTACGCTGACTATACGGGATGCTCGCATCTTTTTTTATACTACACACTACAACGCATTATAGAAAGGGTATATGCGACCTGAAGGATGTGAATCTGCCCATGAAACTGAAAACCTTTTCCCTAGAAACATAGGTCGAAAAAAAATACCTCCCATAAGTACAAAATGCACCAGCTAATAGGACATTTAGTATGGGAAGCTAACATTTCTTAGTTCACATTTTAACCTTTTCTGTTCAAAGCATGAATTCGCCTGCTAGTCGGACTGACACCGTTATCTAAAAGTGACACTAGCGCTTTGCAAGAGAAATACTTGAGGGTGAGGGTGGTAGGTTCCCCAGATCGAACTCTACCGTTACAATTGGATGCTTTAATGTTTCAAAATATTTATTAAAAACACATTAGTATAAACTTGTTAAATCTGACTAAATCCTGCAAGTTTATGCTATAATTCCCACAATGGTTTTAACGGTTTTGTAGAGTTCAAAATAATGTTATAAAATGTCTTTTGTCAAAACAACGAATTGCCTACACAAATCACTGATCTTTCATGAATATCCGTGACAGGTGCTCACTAACTCGTACGTTTGGTTCCCCAGTTTTGTGACTCAAACAAAAAACACCTTACATGGATGTAAAGATAAAAAAAGCTGAATAATTGCACACCCTATAGAGGGGTCGTGCCGGCGGGTTGGTGGGTTGCCGCACGCGCCAGGGCGCGCACCCTGCCAGCAGCAAAGCCAGTCCAGTCCCGACCGCCCCGCCGAGCGGACCGCGCACCCCATACTACCAACCTTCACGAAACACCGCCACAACAAACTTTACATTCAAATTTCGAATCACCAAAAAAAGAAAATTTAAATTCAGTTCTTTATTCAAAAGTTATTTCGAAAGTTTTTATAAAAAGTAAATTAAATAATTCCATTTTCAAATCGGGAAAATAGTTTTTTGGTGTAGGGGTGTCGACTGAGTCAGCGTGGTCCAGGCAGGTAGGTGCATGAGTCAAGCTCTCGTCATAGTAACGCCCTAAGCAATGCACTACGCTACGCACCTGTGTGCTAATAATTTTCATTGCACCCCCTTCTATGGTCAGATTTTCTGCACAGATATTTTTGTAACAATATTGATTTTGTTTCTTTGAAGTTTGTTTTTAATTTTCGTCATAAGTAGAGTCTAAAATAAGCTTACCTATTTTGTTATCTTTTTTTTATATAATTTTTTTCCTCTCGGCCTTTGCCCTGCAGTGACACTTCAAGTTTAAAAAAATATAACATAAAAAGGTGTTTTGTATAAAATTGAAAATTTAAATCTAATAATTTTTCTAAAGTTTAAAGGTGATTTTAAATTTTAATTTATGTACGAGTGACTAAAAAACTAACTCTAGTCTAGTTATTACCTATCATGCATGTATATCTTTACAAAAGTGAAGTTCCTACCTTACTTTAATAACCTGAATTTTCATGACAAATATCCCATTTTCTTTTTTTCCTCATCTCCGAGTATGAAAGTTTCCAACTCACAAAGTTCCGCTTAGCCAGTGCGGTGCAGTATCGGTTACACGAAAGTTCTTGTAAGTTGTTAGCTTGTTGTCTTGATACTTGCACGTTAGGTTAGTCCAAGTTCGCGATAGCCAGGCTTCGCTTCGCGGATACTGTAACCCGCTTGCAGGATCTGTATAACCTATGCATCTAGTGTAACATAGTAAAGTCTATGAGGTGATAACCAAATTTAAAAAATACAGCTCTAATTAAACTTCGTAGTGGTTCTACGTCACCGTGGATTTTATAGGGTGTCTCAATGTTTTTTTTTTTAAATAAACTCATGAGTTAAAAGTTGAGCAACGCACTTTGCTATCATGAAAGATGCATTCCTCAAAAGTTATTTGTCTGTTTCATGGTTGACGTTGCAAAATTATTATTTATCCTATCGCTTATTACCTACATTATTAAACTTGAAGTTTGTAGAGTTTCTCTAGCCAGTGTAACATTGTAGATGTAGCAAGTTGTTCTGGTATTGTTCCGCTGGCCTGCTACGCGGAAGCCGGACTTGCGGCAAGGATATTATGGCCCGTATTTATAATCAGCTCTCAAGAGTGACAGCGAGTTTGAGTTTGTATCAGAAATGTCATTTCAGTACAAAATGGTCTGTCAAATCTATACTTAATATTGCTCTCAATCTTGAGATCGCTTTATAAATACGAGCCTATGACCTGCGTAACTATCTAAACGATTTACTTCCATAATTTGAAAATAAATAAATCTGATATACTTAGTTATAGCTAAGTACCTACTTATGTTTGTAAATCACATACTAACATATAAGTATTCAGGCTTACAAAGGAACATAAGCAGAGGGACGACAATTTAACTGCTGAAAGGATTTAAATTGGCAGGACGATAGACGGACATATATAACTTTTTACCGCGGAAAAATACGTCTTTCCCACGGGAAAAAATATTTAGCCTCGGGTGAAGCCCTAGAAAGCTAGTTCTACATATAATAATAATTAATGCTCCTTCTTCTATCGAGTGGTTTCCCAACTACCCTTAGTACAAAATACGGGATTTATAAACACCGTATTGCTCTATAAATTATTAATTAATTCTGTTCTGTCTTCAATTACAAATTGATCCCTGTTATAAAATTACCTGAATTAAATTATTACACCTTAGTTTAACACCCGGTAATAACGGTTCTAAAATCTTTAAATGCCGGTTAAAGTGACGTTCTGATTTTAAATTCATAGGGTTTCGTAACCGGCCGTAATTAACTACGGGTTATTTATTAACTCACATAGAATTACCGTGTAACTTAGTTGTCGTATACTGACATGATAATTATCGCCTTTTAGAATTCTTGGTTTAGTATTTTAAAGTTTGCTTTGTTTCCTGTGCTAATATGAAGAGAAAATCTTTGTAAGTTTGTTTGTTTGTAACGGATGGGCTTAACAATTATTAAAGTGGTGTTCAATTAAAAAATTTAATATAACCAACTTCGGCTACATTTTACAGCAACAAAATATCTTTTTCCCAAAGAAAAAAAAACTGTTGAAGACTAATTCTTTTGTGATTATTTCTTTGATGGCAACAATAAATAGTGACAAACAAAACAAACTTTAACGAGTTTTCTACTAGGCATCGGTCTACTTATGACAATCCCGCAAGCCGATTTCATGGTACCCCTCAACAAATTCAGGCGATTATTAAGTCATAATAAAATGTATCAAGGAGGAAAGTATGTCCCTGAAGGAGTGCGTAAATATTAAACAGTCGTTCTTATTCGGCGTTTAAACCCGAGATTGGTGGTTGGTCGGCCCGCCCCCTCCCCGCTTCCCCCCTCGCCACCCCCGCCCCCTGTGCGGGGAGATCCGCCCAGCGAAGACCGCGAGACAAAATGAATTATGCAGAGAAACGGGAGCTTTTGTCTCGCGTTATGTAACTTATGTATTTGTTTCTGTAATGAGTGGTATGTACTTTTTGGTGAAATTGGTTAACAAAGACACAGTCTAGCAGTTTGCTTAGCTCGTATCAACGCACCCTTGTAAAATCGATCACATTGATAACTTCAGTTTATTTCATCGGTTCCTTGTCATATAAATAACTTTTTTATAATATATTGTTTTTGCACCTATAGTGTAGTTTAAACATAAATAACTTCTAATTTTCATCGGTCCATCGAGAAAAGCTTATAACTTTTGATTTTTTATTTGGATTCCACAAAGGATTTTGCAGTACTTACTACATTTCTAGCTACGTTTGATTGATTACAAATGTACCTAGGTACTACGGGAAGTAAAGTACAGCGTACCAGAAACAAAAAGGGGGTGCTCAGTCAACGAAACCTGTGACGAAACTGAACAACTTTCACCAGGAAATTCTTTCAAGAATTGAAAAAAAAAATGGATTTTCCATACAAATTGTCTGATTTTGTATGGGAAAGTAAAATAAAATCATTTACTGAGCAACCTCTATCCGATTCTGATACGCTGTCCCTTACACCCGTTATAGAACTAAACAAAAAAACAACATCAATAATTATCTTATCTAGTTTTACAAAACTAACACTTTCCTTTAATATAGGGATCATGTTATTCATTTCCCACGAAAACTAAACCCTCCAATTATTATTCAACAGTCCGGATGATATTACATCAAAAAGTTTCACTTTTCCAAATCTCATTACCAGGCTAACCATTCCGCGACTATCAAAACATTTATTTATGGTATTTGCTTTGGGCCAACAACAGAGGGAATTAAAGAGGGAACTTTCGGAGGGAAAGAGGGGCAAGAGGGCTGAGCGTGGGAGCGGGCGACAGTAATTAGGTAACACGGGGTATGCCGCTTTTCCCCAATCTCCTCTAAACCTGATTGGCTACTGGAGATTACTCTGTCAACGTGAAAGCTTGTTAACAATGATCTTTTTATGTCTTCCAAATTAAGATTTCCTACTTTTGTGTTATTCACAACGTGTAATATAATTCAGATATACTTAATAAAACCTAACCGGTAAACAATCAAACAAACATTTATTTGAATTCCGCTAAATATTTTTTTCAAAATTTGTCAGTTCTTGGGCATCGTTCATAATTTCTGAAAATATTGAACTAGTTTCAATTTTAGATTTTCTCTAGTTTGTATCCACATTCTTCTTTATCAAAAATAATACAATACAATACAATACAAAATACTTGATTGCACAAAGAAACACAAATACATACAACAGAAAAGAAAGGAATAAAACAGTACAATATAGGCGGCCTTATTGCTAAAGCAGCAATTTCTACCAGGCAACCTTAGGGTGTTAGGTTAGGTTATATAATAGTACATTTGATAGTTTTTTATTTTGGTTTTTATTCTAAGCGGCTCTTCTTTGTATTTGCATTTTAATAAAGCTTAATCCTTGTTTTATTTCAATAGTTGCTATCCTAGATGAGTTATGTAATGTAATCAAGCAATTTGCTATGTTTTATAGAACTAGTTTAGACTGGTTTTTTACCTTTCAGCTAGGATTATATAAAATTCATAAATGACGCAAATGATGACCTTTTAGATTATATAATGTAATCTGGATTTTACGTTAATTTTTAATATAGACACCATATTTATAACTGAGTCACAGAACCGCAAATCGTAGCCAACAGGAAATGATATTACCTATTACGTATTATTTATTATCTAAAGTACAGTATGTTTAAACTCGTTATGCAAAAATAGATAGATAGATAGAGAATGCAATGATAGGCTTATTGCAGTATTAGTTATATTCCATGAATATCTTACTTTTTCTATAAAAAAATATAAATCAATGAGAATTGAGAATATTATAAAACAATCAAAAGGGAATATTTATTAAATAATGTAAAAATAAAATAACTGAACTACAGAAAGAAATGCCAATTGCAAATTTCCCACAAAAAAGAGCAAAATTCAAGATTTCCGTCGTCCCCACTCCAGACTGTTACAATCAAAGTAATGGACCGCTCTAGTGTCATCGAATCAACGCTTTCCCTCACTGTTGTTATTTTCCACGTTTTTAGTATTTTACTTTACTAAAGGAAAAATCACTAATATTAACAAAATTTTATTGTTGCAGGAACACAATGAAACAATTTTCGTAAAAGCGTTCAGAAGAAACTATCTTCAGAGATGGAGTGTCCCTAAATAAATTACTTAAAATCCTTACGAATATGGAAGCGGCATTGCCACACTTTCATCGCCTATCTTCAAGGTTCTACCAGCAGTATGCAGCACCACCAGTCCGGATTTCCAGCAACTATCTCCACGACCTGATTCCTCACCAGCATCCGACCTTGCTCCAACAATATCTGGCTTACTACAATGAACCGGTCGTCCCTCTTGATTTATCCCTAAAACCAACAACCCCTATCACTCCACCCTGTACTCCACCTCCGGCCCAAAAACGAAAGGTCACAGAAGACAATGACCAAACTAAATCACCCAAGTCTCCAAAAATATTCAGACATTTCGAAGAAACGGACACAAAAGATGACTCATCAGAAAAAGCAGAAAAACGAAAAGCAGACGACGAGAACTCAAATGATAGTGAAAGCCCCGAAGCTAAAAAACTAAAATTCACAAAACAGTTTTTTGAAGAACTCAAAACATGTTTGCCACCTGAACCTGAAAACAAAAGTGAAAGAAGTTCACCAGAAATTGTTGAAATAAAAGACGTTGAAGAGCGTCCGAAGAAATCTCCAAAACCACCACAACCCTTGAAGAAAAGCAAAGCTGTAAGACGGTTGATGTTCGATGAAGACAAAACTTCTCCCGTCTCGGGAACCATTATTCGAGACTTGGCTGAGGACGAGACTCTAGTAGTACGAAAGGTTAGTAATTATTAATCGAAACCTTGCCTAGCATGTTATTGTTGATAATTGTTTCAAAGAAAGCCTGTCAATAGCAAACAAAGTTCTTGAAATACTCAAAGTTGCACAAGAGCTGCTAATTGCGGGTTCTTACCATACCATTACTGTGGGTTGCAGGCGACTTTCCTTATCGCTTTGGCAATTAAACGCTATATGAAATCGAAAATCGTGCGGTGTTTTGCTATAATAACAGTTTAGAGGGCGAGGGGCGAGCCCTTGGGACATTAAAACCGAAATATCGCCATTTCAATAGTCATACCATTGTGGTACATTTGAATTAAGATAGTAAAGTGTAGCGTTTAATTTGGGCTCAATAAAAGTTGAAAGCGCGATTAGAGTAATTGTCGTGATTATAACGTATGAAGTTATTTATGGTTTGATTAGTTTCCAAGATTTATGCGCTTAAACTACTTGTATTTTTCAAGATGTTAATCTTGCTATTTTCCCACAGGGCGACATAGACCCAGCCTTTAACGTGGTAGAAGTGACAGA
Source organism: Scrobipalpa atriplicella (assembly GCA_029255725.1). Lineage (NCBI taxonomy): Eukaryota > Metazoa > Arthropoda > Insecta > Lepidoptera > Gelechiidae > Scrobipalpa > Scrobipalpa atriplicella. The sequence goes on along the minus strand of JARACY010003640.1, from coordinate 9,474 downwards.
CGAGGCCAAAGCCCTGATTGCCAGTATAGAGAACCGTCTTGGGCGCTACATCTGCCGCTTGTGCCGCCGACTGTACTCAGACGCGTTCGCGCTGGCTCAGCACCGCTGTTCCCGTATCGTGCACATCGAGTACCGCTGTCCAGAGTGTGACAAGGTATGTACTTGTTGGTAGAAAAGTCCTGATTGCTAAAGAGAACCGTCTCGGGCTGTACATCTGCCAACTGTGTTGCCATCTGCTGTAGCTTTGTATCAGCTCGTGGTTTCTTCATTTTCCGATTTCTCTGATATAGGTTTTCAGCGATATTATGCAATATTTATATTGTTGCAGACATCCATGGGAAAAATAAATAGATCTTCAATTTATTTCACTTATCGGACGCTAAACCAAGGGGTAAACAATATAACAGTCATCAAATGTTTTCTCACGCCAATCTAAATTTTTAGCTATTGACAATTCGTTCCCAATTCCCGATATAAACAATAGGTCCACCCTCTGGTCTCCCTTCACCCCGTTATCATTAGATGAAAGGTGTTCAACGCAAAGCGCATCCTTAATTTGCGTGGGAATAGTTAAAGCGTTTAAAACACATAGTTACATACAAGATTTTACAGCTGTCAAATTTATTGTACCTACAAAGTTCTTGTAATAAAATTGTTCGATAATAGAAATGTAATGGGATCATTATATCATTACTTTCCGATTTTAAACAGTTTTAAAAATACGCTAAAAGGGACTAAGTAATTAAAGCTCTTTTGAAAAGTAGCACCTTAAAACTCATTTTAAAATTTATAAAACAACAGAGAAAAAAATTATGAGTTGAAATTGACGAAATTTTTACCCTTATCTCGTTTAATCACCATAGCTGCGTATACGCGTATTGTGAGGAACACTTGTTGGTGTTCCATGGGAAGTGATCTAGGAGCCGACCCTCGATAATTGACACGTTGCATTGCGTGACCCTGCGTGCGATACTTTGTGAGGTCATGTTTAGGGATGCGGATGTAAGGGGATGCTATTTTATAGTGATGACGAGATCATTAAATTTAACTAATTGTTTTGGAATTTGCAGCACTAGAATTTAAAGTGTAAAATAAGAACATAAAAATAATCTTCTGCAATTTTAGTAGATGCAGTAGGAAGGAAACAAAATGTTTGACAGTAACATAAAATGTAGAAATAAGAGTATAACTAAAAATAAAAGGGATATGTACTGCATTTTAAACTTCAATTTACCAACCGCAGATTGCAGGAGTCAATATATAAGTCTCCTATTTATTCCTGACCAAGCATTCTAAGCAGTCCTCACCTCTCTCCACCAGGTATTCAACTGCCCAGCGAACCTAGCTTCCCACCGTCGCTGGCACAAGCCGCGGGTCCCCGGCGCCACCAAGCGGCGCGACCCCCCCTCCACCGCGGAAGCCGGAAGGTTCCCCTGCTCCAGGTGTGGCAAGCTGTTCCGGAGACAGGCGTACCTCAGGAAGCATCTCCTGGCGCATGACCAGCCGGAGAATGAGGAGAAGGAGCCGTCCGCGTTCAGGCAGGTGCATGCGGAGTACCCTGCATATCAGCCAGTGAGTATTCTATACTTATTTAGCCTTTTTCGTTTAGACAGTGTAGTAAAATAAAAACTTACTAAGTCAAAGTCAGTGATAAAAATAAAATATCATGCAGTTAGATACGTCAAATGCCATTTAGTTAACTTGTGGTTTCTTGTAGCATAAGCATAGCATTATATTAATTAAGGTTCGATCAACTTGAGTTAACTTTTTTAACCCTTTTGAACAAGATAGGGACTGAAAATGATTTTCGCTATCAATTCACAAACACTTTCCTCCAGGAAACACTCCGTGACAACAACTTCAATACATTCTGGAACAAGATCCCGCCTGCCCCTACGGAAGTATCCTGGGAGGGCGTGAGGCGCTGCCCGTCATCTTGCTCGTCTGAAGACTCCAGGAGTCTTGACGTCACGGGTTCAGAGGACGAGGGAGGGGCGGTGGGGGACGGGTGACGACGAGTGCTGCGGCCCGTGCCGCGCTTCCCCTACCCCCCCATAGCTAATCCTCTCTATCCGTATTCTGCGTATGGAGCTGATTCTCATCTGTACTTCTCTTAAGGACTAAGGTGGTAAACAAAGGTTTAGTGCTGATGTGACTGGAGTTAAAGGTTTGCTAATATGCGTCACTTGAAGGCGCATGGCATACAGGAAAAATCGAGGCTGCGTCTAGGAGGAGGCGAACATACATACATTCTATAAAAAGCAAAGCTACGTTAGCGCAGCGCAACTTCAAATCTGTTGTCACGGTGACATTAATTTCTATAGAAAATTTGTTAAAAGTTGATTCTTTCTATATGCCATGCGCCTAATGTTTAGTTACATTGGAGCTTGGTTCATATTTCTATGAATCAAATGGTGTTCAATATTTTATCAAAGAGTCATACGGCTGTTGATGTTAACCTAAAGATAATTTCTGTGGTGTAAATATAAATGAGCACATCTTTATTATTTGTGTAGAATAGATAGTTAGTACGTGTGTTTGTGTGTAGCATTTTAAATCCAAATATTTTGTAAATACATACATATGGATCTCCTGCAGCAACATTCCAAAATAATCAAAAGAAATGTCAAACATTTCGATTGTAAAATAGTAACTTTTATTATTAATGAATTTTAAAGTAACATATCTCTCGTTAAAAAGTAGATTTATAATAATATAAGTTGTAAATATTTCTAAATTTTATATAGCAGATAATTAGGCATATAGATAAAAAAATGCACTTCAATCTTAACTTAAACCAAGCAAAAAATAATAATAATAGCCAACCGAAATAAGTAAACATTAATTGCCAATAATTTGACAAATAATAGTATTTGTGTATCTCTATACTGTCTCTGAAATAACCCCGTATTACTATGTAGCGAACAAATATGTTCAAGTGCCGTAAAGACAATGCAGTGTAACTGTAAGACGGGGACACATTCGATCGGCGGGGGGTCATCACAATCGATTCTGCCGGGCATATTTTTAGATGCACTGGCCGACAGCCGCTAGCCACCATTCTACCACAGCCTAATAATTTTTTCAGCGCCCACCCTTCATAGGAATTGTAGGAAAGTAGGCCGGGCGGATAATAATAGCCCCTTTGTTTGAAACTGTTTGATCTCTTTTTATGCTAAATGTTACGAATTTTGAGTTTTATCTAGTCACAAATTAAACCAATCTAATTTAAGTTACCGAAAGAAACTTATATCTAGTCAAAAATTAAATCAATCTTATTTAAGTTACCGAAAGAAAATTATATCTAGTCAAAAATTAAATCAATCTAATTTAAGTTACCGAAGGAAAATTATATCTAGTCACAAATTAAACCAATCTAATTTAAGTTACCAAAGAAACAAAACTATTTTCGTCTAGTCAAAAAATAAATTTATCTAGCTATCGATTTTAAGATTTTAATTACATATATTGAAATTCAAACATGTAAACTTTTCAGAAAAAAATCTAGTCTTTTCAGTTTTCAATCTAGTCTGAATAATACTCTATATAGTAAGTATCGGACCTCATAGATTTTTAAAAACTTAGTTATTTAAAAATAAGGTTAGATAAAATTATCCTGTCAAAATGATCTAGTCAAAATATCCGAAAAAAAAATTACATCAAAATCTAGTCACAAAATTAATTTACTCAAAAGTCATAAAAAATATTGTAGAGTAAATAAATATTTTATTTTATTAGGCTGTTTTTTTCTAGTCTACGACAGATTTATTATAATTTGAAAAAGTTTATATACTTAATTACCTTTTATAAATTTCGTGTTGATCTCATAATATAACGCTAGTCCTAGAAATATTAATTAAAACATATTTGAAAGTTTTTAAAAAGAAACTATTATTCATATAACTGAGACGTTCTAGTCAGAGTACTTTTCTAGTCATATAAATAAAAAAAACTCTTAAAAATATTAAATAAAACTTATTTGAATAAGGTATTAAAAAAAAACTATAATTATAACTGAGAACTTCTAGTCATGGTACTTTTCTAGTCATTTATATACAAAAAAATCTCTAAAAATATTAAAAAAAACTAATTTGAAAAATTTAAATAAAAAAACTATAACTGAGACGTTCTACTCATAGTACTTTTCTAGTCATATAAATACAAAAAGATCTCAATATTATTTACAAATCTTTTACAAGGTTTCGTAGAGGCGGATATTATTGGAGCACCTCGATTTTTGGAACACAGATTTGATTGTGATGGCCCCTTTCCTAGCACGAAAAATACAAACAAATTTTGAACTAACTTTTATGTTTTTCATGAAGATATGATTATAGATTTTTTTTAAATTTGAGATATTAAGTAGAGGTACATAAAATTAACTAATGTTGTCTTTATCACTGAGAAAAAATTCCAAAAACAAAAATACTTAACCTACGAGTAGCTTTACCAACCTACCTACCTGTTTTAACTTATAATAAAATCCATAGGTCGCTGGTTCATATCCGGCTCGAAGGACCAATTTGTAGAGTTGTTTGGTCAGTTATAAAGGAAACACGATGATTTTCATATTAACTGAATATTTATTCTTGTGAGACACACACGACACCATTGGTGGTTGATACAGAAGAGAACCAAGCACAGTATTGCTAGCCTAAAATAATAAGTATTTTTTAGTAATAAAATATAATCTTCAACACAATGCAGAACATATAGCAGAACAAAGAATTTACATAGAGTAGTTGCACAGAGTATATAAGGTTCTAAGAACAAAAATATTTATTAAAAAAAATAAGGAACGAGTGGAATCTAGTCAGTGTGATTTTCGCAACGCGTTCCAAAGATATGTACATAAGAAAACGCTATTATAATTTTATATAATATTTATTTTATAGTATCTTTTATTTTTTTAAATGAATAATTTATTTAATATTATACAAAACTAAAATATTTAATAATAAACCTGAGTGTAATTTATTTTTAGGTACTAATTTATTTTTGTCAATTGCAATTCTTATTAAAAAAAAAGAGTATTTATTGTAAACCCATTTTTTTTTCGATATTTTTAATCATCATAGTAGTAGGTATCAGGTACCTATAAGAAATTAATCAAATTAATGGTATAATTATTCAAATCAATGTAAATTAGTGATAAAATTTCAATCATATAAAAATACTTGACACTAAGATACTATTAATTATTGTAGATAATTCATAAATAACTATAAGTTTACCCATTTGATGATTTTTAATATCTTTTTCTATAATGTAAGGTTTACTTACTTTACTTAAAACTTTATTTTAGTTGAAAAAAAAAACAATGTTGCTCATGTCAGCTGCCTCATATAAAATTCATACAATATTATATGTAGAATGAAGATGCGTAAAAATCTGCATATGGGTATTTAAACATTTAATCAAACGCTGCACAATATAAAGCTTTTTTAAATACTTAATTATATTTCTTAGTTTATTAAGTAAGGTTAAAATTAAATATTAGTAAAGTTTATAAACTTTTAAAGTTTAGCGCTAAATCTTTCTGAGCACTTTAACTTAAATCGTTCTATATACAATAGACAAATTATGTAGTTATAGTTGTGTATGTAGTTATTTATTAGTAAATAAATTACAGAAAAAATATTTTATTGTTTATTATTTTTCCTTGTGTTATATAGATATGAACTTATACATTTTAAAAAGGATAAAAAATACAAGAAAAGAAATAAAAACCAGTTTTCCCATGAAAACTGAATTAAATAACATTGACAATTTTCCTAATAGTGATTAAATAGATTTAAAGAATAACGATTATCTGCAAACAAAATATTTCCTCTTTAAATTATTTCGTTTAAGTAGTTATGTAAAACTTTGACTCTAAATCCTAGTGCTGTGGGTGACTGGTTAGTTTTTAAATCAAATACCTAATTTGGTACTGTTTTCGATACATAATTACTTAAAACTGTACGTAGTATATTCCTCCATGTTAATACGTAAAGAAATACAAACTCCACATAACGTTCCGACAAGGTAGTGACATCTATGTTGTTGTATGTGAAATAGACACTGCTATAGGGGTGGTTTTGTGAAGGTGAGCTTGGGGTGAGCCACAGCACCCCTCTGCGCTAGCCAGTTACATTTTAGAGAAATGCTGCACGATAACAGGAGATGGCGCTTGATATTCAGGTAAAAAGCTACATTCCACTAAATAATGTTGTATTTTTTTTCATTGCTTTCGAATAAAACAGTGTTGAGCAGAAGTAAGGATTCTAGGATAAATTGTCGAGAATATATCGAGCATAGTTTTTCATTCAGTCTGTAAATAGAACTTCTTTGATTTGGCGAGAGAGACAATGGGAGCGATTCGTACGCGCACGAAATCACTAAATCTTGACTAAAATGGTCGTATGTCATTGTCTGTCCTGAGAGAACAGAAAGTTAAGATTCATTTAAGTCATGCTCTCCACAAATCGATAGCAATATTTTTAAATAGACGACAAACAGGCATACCTCATCCATGGGAAACCGGAAGCCTTTCAAAAATCGCCTTGTTAAAAAATAAATAACTTATTTATTTTATAATTTAAGTAACTGGACACGCGTGACGTCACAACGTATCATAAGATTTGGTTTCTTGTGTAGAATAAAAACTATTTGTACTATGTCTTTTATAATAGCAGTGAAATAACAACGGTAGGGCACATAAATTTCACTGCTATTTTAAAAGACATAGTAAAAATAGTTTTTATTCCACACAAGAAACCAAATCTTATGTTACGTTGTGACGTCACGCGTGTCCAGTTACTTAAATTATAAAATAAAAATAATGGCTGATCTAAAACCGAAAACCATGAAATTAGTTTTTTTAAATTACGTAAAGATTCAGAAAAAAATATAAAATAAATAAGTTTTTTTTTTAACAAGGCGAATTGTAGACATCAGCTGCAGGAACCTTTTTGAACAGTCTCATGTTGGTAAGTAGATCTTTGGGCAATTTCGGCCCAGCATTAGTTGGGAGAGTACAGAAAGCTTGCGCAGCGACTTCTCAAATCAGTGATTTGATTGGAGAGCAATCATACCTACACTACTTATTTAACCTTTTTCCTGCAGAGAATAAATACTTTTGGCAAGTCTATTATTATTGTCATTCATTATCTTAAAGTAGGTACCTATATTATTATTATTTTCGTTTTGATATTAAAATAGTATGCTATTTCTTTTCAAGTCGGTATCAAAACACGAAAACACGTGACATAATAAACTAAAGTATCAACGAAATACTTAATATTATTTTTATAATGCGATATTAAGTCACAGTATAAACATACAATAAAAATCTTAGACAGACAACACGTCACAGAAATACCTACATTAATTCATTCTAATATTCCATAGCGAGCTTATAAAAACGAATGCGTCACACATATCAAAGACAGTAGGTATGCCTCCTTGTTCTTAGACATCGCTCGCAAAGGATCTTAAAAGATCCAATACAATACAAGTACTTTTCAGTCTCAACGGAACTTAGCAGTTAACAATAGTCCTAATTAATTATAGCAATGATCGCCTGACAGAGTGAATTGTGTAATGCCTTCCTTATAATGAAAAACCTTCGTGTTTTAGTTCAGTCCGTGTGAACCCGGCTAGGCGGCATCATGAAGCGATTCCTAGTCTACGTAATAGTCAGTTTAATAAGTAACGCAATATGTCACCCCACAGACAATTCCGAAGTGACCACAAATGAAACAGTGAATAAAGGACAAAGTGAAAAATTTTACGATAAAAATCCTACTCTTACGCCGGCAGTGAGTGAAGCAAATTCTGAAATAAAATACAGTGAAAAAGGACTTTTTAAATCGAGCGATAGTTTTCGGGAAAAGTGCGACCGTATCAACGGAAGGGAATACTCCTGAAGTTGAGAGCAAGAAGAATGTAGCTCAGAAGTCAAGTGATAGAAAGTATGATGCTAAAAGTGTGTATCTGGAGGATGTGGTGTTTGCGCTGAGGAACCAGGACTGGTCGAAAGAGGAGCTGCCTTGTTTAAACGCAACTCTGCACATGTTGCGCAGTTTACAGAACTTCACCCTGTGGGCTGTATGGGGTGAGTTTAATTTATCATGTTCTTATAATTTTTAAAATTCACTTAAGTGTTGGTTCTTTTGATTTGAAAATAATCTACTTTCGTCATTTTATTAGATTTTTATAGTTTACCCAATCAATGTTGTCCTCCAATTGAAACATAGTACCTCAACCTATGTACTTCTGTTTCTTAGGTAGGTACCTAGGTTATTTTTATGTAAAAATCTAGCGGACCCGGCAGACTTCAACCAGCCCGGTAAGCAACGCCACATTAAGTAAGATATCATCCCTCACTTTCCTCTCCCTCCCGGCCCTCACTTCTCTTCATCCTGGCCCTCACTTCCCTCTCCCGGCCCTCACTTCCTTCTCCCTCCCGGCCCTCACTTCCCTCTCCCTCCCAGACCTCACTTCCCTCTCCCTCCGCCCGCAGTTTTTACCCGCGTTAAATGAGTTTTCCCGCGGAAATGAAGGTTTTTCCACGGTGAAAGAAGCCTATGTATTATTCCAGGACCAAACCTATATGTGTGCCATATTTCGTTCCGATCCGCCCACTAGTTGAAGCATCACTAAGTCACAACCATCCAAACATTCAAAAATTCAAACATCCATAGTAGGTATGTAGAATGAATAAATCCAAATATTTCTTCACCGAATTATATTCAAATAATGAATTTCACCATTTAAAAGTAGAGTACAATAAAGAAACTTTCGCTAAATGTAAAATAAGCTACTTTTTTACCGCAGTAAAATACCTTATTTCTGCTGAAAACGTAATTTGTACGCGGAGCACGTCCTATTTTCGTCATTGACATTATACTTAATACCTACACCAAGATATTTGATTCAATATCAATAGTATGCACATAATTGATAAACTCTGACGTAATATCAAGTAATATCAAATTTACTTTCATATGGCCACACACAGGATACACATTACACGTGCTGAGAATTTTACATGTTCATTAAAAAAAAACATGTCGTTTAATCGTGCAGAAATGTTACTTATATTGATACAATTATGTTGATGTTACTTATGGCAGTTGAAATTAGCATGACGAAAAAAAAACATAATCACACTTATTACGTGCTTTTCGCCTATATCCGATGTTTTTTTTTAAATAAAATAAAATAAATAGATTCAGGCTCAAAGAACACTCAGATTCAAAACTAATAGTTTCTAAATTCAAAGTTGAAATTAAATATTAAAAGTCATGAGATTTTTTGATTCAAAATTATAGAAAAGATTTTAAAGCAAGTAAGTGTACCGATTCTGTTGGAAACCCAACTTAACTAATTTAAGTTTAGTGCTGTCACTTTCTAAACTTTAAATAAAATAGAGACAGAAATAGCAACAGCTGATTATAAACCTGTCAAACTGACGTTACTCGCCTTAAT